>VTGB01000089.1:0-89083 GCA_013403855.1 Calonectria honghensis | reverse complement strand
TAGATGGGCCAGACCACGTCTCCCCCCTCAGGAAAGAACACGAAATTAATCAGAAGGGGGGTTGGTGGTGGTGGCGATTACGGGAGGAGAGCAGAATATCAATCAATCACTCTTCACCTAATTTTTTTTTTAAATAAACATTCATCATTTCTCAAACAAACACCATTTGTTGGGCCTATGTGATTGCCAGTGACATGACCTGTGGTTATATAGTGAACCCTATTCGCAGCCATATGTGGCAGGTGTGACAGGCTCTGGGCAAAAGCTGCCAGACCTGCAAACCGTCACGGATCCCAAGCCCGTGGCCCTTGGTGGGTGGGTGCATCTCTCCAAATGCTCGGCTGCAGGGGAGAAACGCAATGTGACAATCGGAAAATGAGGGGCCGGTGGGCATTGCCCAAGCCACTCCCGCATTTTAGCCTCCACTGCCACATGTGGCTCAACACACCTTCTTGGAACGTCAAGCCTTGTGCAGCTCTCGGCGCCTCAGGCACCCATGCTCCAGCCTCGTCCCTAGGTAGACGACTGCAACACGCAGCTCTCAGGCTGCCTGAAGCGAAGCTCCAAGCCAAAGCCAGCAACACCAACTCCATCCGTTCTCGATCCAACTTCACCACACGCTCGAATCCCCGCAATCCCCGTCCGCCCTACCTCTCAATCGTACCTTGAATACATTTTCACCAGCCCACCGCCACCATGGTAAGCTCTTCCAGCTTCAAGCTGCTACCACATTCCCCCGCCAGGGAGAGCTCGACCCCGGTTGCTGACCCAGATACCTTGCTCCATAGACCTCGATAGGCACGGGCTACGATCTTCTCAACTCCATCTTCTCTCCCGATGGCCGAAACTTTCAGGTCGAATACGCCGTCAAGGCTGTGGAAAATGGTGGCACATCCATCGGTATTCGAGCCAAGGACGGCATTGTCCTGGCGGTCGAGAAGGTCGTCCCGTCCAAGCTCCTAAAACCAGGTGCCAACAAGCGCATCGCCACAGTCGACAGCCACGTCGGAGCGGTACGGCCTCTTTTCTTTTCCCATTTATCCCACCATGGGTTGGCTGACTTGTTTCGTTGTTCAGGTTTACTCTGGCATGGTTCCCGATGGTCGTCACTTTGTCGATCGTGCCCGCGATGAGGCCCAGAGCTGGCGACAGAACTTCAAGACCCCCATCCCCACATCCGACCTTGCCTCCCGCATGGGTGGCTACCTCCAGGCCTACACCATGTACGGCTCCGTTCGACCATTCGGTATCACTGCCATTGTCGGTGGTGTCGACACCTCCGAGGAGACCCCCGTCGATGGCGAGGTCGGCTCCGGCCCCAAGTGTGGTGCTGGTGGCAAGGTCCCTGGCAAGCACGGTGGCCCTTTCCTGTACATGATTGAGCCCAGTGGTCTATACTGGGGTTACTACGGTGCTGCAACCGGCAAGGGCCGCCAGGCCGCCAAGGCCGAGCTTGAGAAGCTCGACCTGCCTGCAGGCAACATCACCCTGCACGAAGCTGTCAAGGAGGCCGCGCGTATCATCTACGTTGCGCAGAAGGACAACAAGGACAAGGACTTTGAGCTGGAGATGACCTGGATCAGCGGGGTGGACGGCCCCACCAAGGGCCGACATATGGAGGTGCCCAAGGAGCTGCGGGAGGAAGCTGAGAGATTAGCAAAGGCTGAGGACGACCTAGACGATGATGATGACGAGGATGACAAGAAGGACGATGATAAGATGGAAGACTAGAGAACAAAGATGTGTCAAGCGTAAAAAAGGGCACTTGTACTATCACGATGACAGGGTCATAGATTTAATGGTTCAATTGCAGGCATTTCCAAGTGACTCTCGGCACGCCTTTTTTGTTTGCATGTGATGTTGCTAACTTTTCCCATTCCTGTTCTATCTGGATTACGTCTAAAGGAAATATCATCATGTCGAGCTTGAGGGCCAGCCGGATCCATCCAAGCCATGGCCTGAGTCAACGCAATAAGTTTTGTACAGCACTGTATTTCGCCGAGGAAATATATTACTGGAGGGGGGGTATCAAGAATGAGTCTGCGAGGCCAGGTTCTGGCACCAGTTGTTCCAGTCTGCGAAGAAGGAACTCTGCAGCTTGGCCTCGCCCAACACCCAGTCCGACTGGGACTTGGCGTACACGGCAGCCACGTCCTTGATCTTGGCCTTGTCCGCGGCGTACATGGACGAGGCCACAATGAGGCTGGCAGCGCTGGCGGCCTTGGCGTAGGCGTGGGCGTTGTCCTTGGCCGCCTCGGCGTGCACCTCGAGGAGGACAGGCAGCATGTCCTCGTCGGCGGAAGCGGGCTCGGCATCCTCGTCGCGGGTGCTGCGGGCCTTCTTGAGGGCCTTTTGGTAGTTGAGGATGATCTCGCAGCCGCGGGCAGCCAGGGGCTTGGTGTTGGTGGTGCGCATCATGTTGAGGAGGGGGATGAGGACGGAGAATGCCAGGGGCTGGAGGGCCTCGTTGCG
Source organism: Calonectria honghensis (assembly GCA_013403855.1). Taxonomy (NCBI): domain Eukaryota; kingdom Fungi; phylum Ascomycota; class Sordariomycetes; order Hypocreales; family Nectriaceae; genus Calonectria; species Calonectria honghensis. The sequence goes on along the minus strand of VTGB01000089.1, from coordinate 86,611 downwards.
AACGTAGATGTCCAGGAGATCCAGGATGCGGTTCTTGAAGTTGACGACGGACTGCTTGGCTTCCTTCTTCTGCTTCTTGGAGTCCGGCTTGACCTTGGCGTGCTGCTTGAAGACCTCGGTCAGCTTGCTGTCCATTGCGAACATCTCCGAATCCGACATGTCCACGTCGGACCCAGACTCAGCGTCGTCATCCTTGTCGAGGGTGTGGCTATTCAGAATGTTTCCGAGGAGCACCTCCAGTTGGATGGGCTGCTGTTTGTCTTCATCTTCCTCCTCTTCATCCTCATCCTCGTCGTCTTCCTCGTCATCTTCATCCTCGTCGCCTGACTCGTCGTCACCATTTTTGTCCTTGAGATCAATAAACTCGACATCAGAGTCAATCTCGATGTCGGATCCACCCTCATCATCAGACGACCCATCCTCATCCTCGTCTTCGTCAACCTCCATGTCATCCTCGGTATTGAAAAGCTCCTTTTGCCCCTTGGTGCTTTCGCCAGATGCCAACGGACCAGTAAGCAGCTCAAGACCTTCGGACGAAATCTGAGGTGTAAATGCATCGAATACCTGCTGGGAAACTTGCCGCATCAGCGACGATGGACGTGCGACCATGGAGAGCAAAATTTCAACCAACAGCTCGGAAGTGCCTGGTTCGCTGCCCTCGGACTTGCCCTTCTTAAGCCTGTCGGAGTATTGGGCCAGATCCTCCAAAACCTCCATAGCATCGGGATCCTGGTTATACAACTGGAATATTGACACAGCGTGCAGCATAGCCAGGGCTTGGAAAAAGCTCTTCTCATCCTTGGCCTTCGACTTGCGTTTCAAGAGCTTCTGCATGCGGGCAAGGGCATCTTGAACTGCAGCTTTAATCTCCTCCGTCATGGCAACCGATTCAGGGTCGATGGAAGCAACAGCCAGGCAAAGGGTCTCGTAGTCCTCTGTCTTTTTGCTAATCTTTGCGAATGAAGATTCCAACCGAGCGCGACAAAGCTCTTGGATTTGCTCTGTCAAAGCATCAGCTGGAATATGCTTGGGGCTTGAGTAAGCCAGCTGAGTGAGCTCCTGCAAGGCAGAGGAGAATGTGCTCTTCTTCATGTCATCGGATGAGAGCAATGCCTGAGCATTGAGCACTTTAGATAGGTATTCGGCATAGTTTCGAACGGTAGACACTGCCTGGCTGTTTTCGACTTTGGTCAAGGAAGTAATAGGCGTGCGAATAATCTCCAGTACTTCAGCGCCAGTATCGTCTGTAATGTTTTGCAATAGTCTGTCGACGGTTTTTGTGCTAGTTCTCTGGTCAAAATTATATGCACCCTTCTTTCCCAGTAGGCTGCGTAGAACGGGGACGAGAGTCTTTGGATGGGCAGAAACAGCAGACTCGATTGCTTTAAGTGCCTTTGTAGCTGCTCGGTGCAAGTATCGATCCTCTTTTGCAGCTTGGTTCATTAGGCAGACCATCAAGTTTTTGCTGAAAAGGCATTCGACGTGGGATTCGTGCTCAACGAGGCCCTCCAGCATCTTTTGGAAAACTGCAAATCCTTTGAACTTTTGGCCATCAGTAGCACTCCTTGAGAATAGTCCATCTTGGAAATGTTAGCAAACGTTCATTCTCTCTTGGATAAATACTTGTTGACATACCATCTACAACGCGAGACCAAAACTGGTCAAAATCGTCCGAGCCAGTATCCGCCTCCTTCACGTAGTGTGCAAGAATCAAATCCCAAGCAAAGTGGAGCTGAGCAGTCCAGCTGGCCTGTTTATTCTTCTGGCCCTCGTTTCCTTGCTCCTGGATAAAACTCTCCTTGAGCACGGCGGAGAGGTCGCCAAAAGACTTCTTGGAAAGCGGGTTCTCCCAGGGTTTGACTTTGAGGTCAGGAAATCGTGTAATGGCAACGAGCCAAATGGCTGCACCTTCGGGGGTCTTTGCAAATCCGCCCTCTGCCAATTTCTCCAGCGTCGCTTTTACTTCTTTCTTGCTCATGTGCTCAACAGCTTGAACAATGACCCAGCCACACTGCGATCGCAGCCAGACCTTCTTGCTGCACAGCTTCAGCAGCAATGCCAGCACAGTGTTCCATCTCGAAGCGTCGCGGAAGAGGATTCCAGATCGAACGAAGCACTCGATGCCGAAAAGTTGGCCGAAAAAGTAATCTCGCTCCTCCTGTCCTGGAATGTTTCCAACGGCCTGGGTCTTCTCTGCCAGGATCTCGAGCACCTTCTCGAATGTAAGGCCGGTGTATTTAGTCTCGGACAAAGCGTTGTCTCCGAACAGCTGCACCAGTAGTTCTGTAATCACCAAGCTGAAGCCGAGGCGCGACGCATTCCTACCGCTGGCAAGTCCGCGAAACAAGCGACGGTCTAGATGCCTCAGTAGAACAGGTTCTGGAACACCGTCTCCTCCGAGCAGGCTTGAGACAATGCAGTCGGCGGCCTCGATGCGCTCGTTGGTGTCGTCGCTGCCTAGTAGCTCGTAGAGAGCAGCTTCACGCTTGCGGTCGTCACCCAATGGCGTCTCGACGAAGGGGGATTTGTCGAGTGTGATCTTCGATTGCCCGGCGGCGGGCGCATTCGAGCTAGCGTCATTCTTTGTTCGTTTCTGGGGATTCTGTTTGGTATTGGCGCCTTCCTTGGCTCCACGCTTCCGTTTGCTACCCATATTGGCCCAGGTTTGGTTTAAAAGAAAGATACAGCACCTGGTCGAGAGAGACGCCTCAATCTTATCGCTAATCCTTGGCTGAGATGCTAGAAAAAAAAATACAGATAATTCCAATTGTGCCATTGCTCACCGCCTGGGAGCACCCCGCAACCCCACTAAACTAACGTGGGGGGCTACCGATAGCTTGGTTTTGTGGATGCATCCATAAATGGCCTACCCTGAACCCAGCCATTCCCTCGTCCCAGGTCACCAATTGACTTTCACGTTGAACGACGTGATGGCTGTGTTCTGATTCGGCCTGTGCCTTCATGGCGATATTTTGGGTTTTATGGTGTGCGCTTTTCAAGTTAAGCTATCGTTTTGGACATGAACGGATGCAAAATAATGGGCATGTGAGTTTGCGTCGTGTAAGTCTAGTCACGAGGCTATGGTAAGAGCACACCAAGTTAACTTCAACCGGTTCAATTCTTAATATTATACAGTCACCACAAAGAACTAAGAGAACCACTACATCGATACTGAGCATGCACTCTGTCGCTTCGCCAACCAGGATATAACGAACAACAGATTGCAGGCCTTGTCTTGACCAAAACCACCACATCACCCTGACACGACCAAAAAAAGAAACCCGAGGACATTTTCTTTTGTTTATTGTTTACTTTTTTTCTTCAGTATCATTCACCTATACAGCACTGGTACAATTTAACAACTATACATACGGGTCTTGACGTGATACATCAAATCCCTTGACGAGTTTCACATGGCGGCATTTATTCGTGCAGGATCTCGATCGATATCCATATCATGTGATTTTATGACTCGTAGTATATTATGTCCATTTAATTGACCCAGTCCTGTCCTAGATTCATCGGCGATCATGTGGATACGCCGAGCAGGCCTTTGTTGATGATCGATCCAATTCATTTTGTGGCTAGATCGGGTGGCTCAAACAACAACTCACATTGCTTATTATCTTCACAACCGTAGCAACGGCCAAATCTCCGCACCGTCAATCATCGTATATCTGAATCTACATGTAGTCTTGTCAACAATACACCCCCGAGTCAGGCGGTGAGAAGCTGTAACTTTGGCGCGTATCTTGAGCATACCCCTTGGCTAAGTCGGTTGGCGCGGCCATGCAGAAACACTTCAAACAAGAAAGGCCGAGTGCATGAAGTTGAAGTCAGCTGCCCTAATGCCCCGTTTTTTAATTGCTTTGTGGCAAAGCAGTTATTGGTGATCGCCTGTCGCGGTCAGTCTGTGATCAGGGCTTCGCGTTTGGGATAGAAAGTGGCAGATCCGAGCAACGCATTTTTCAGCCTCAATCGATCCCACGAACCGCTGCCGCCGAAAAACCCGTTCGGCGAGGGGTCCAGAGATCAGGGTCGCGTTTCATGAATCTGTCGCTAAACCCGGTTGCTTCGTTGACCAAATTATGTTCTGTGGAGGAGGTTAAGTTTAGAAGTCAGTGATGTCAGGGTTTCGACTACCGGTTTGCAATTGATGAAGCTGGAACTGTATGAAAGCCGTGCCTCACACCCCTCGAGGGAAAAAGGGGAATTAAGCTCAAAGACGCAGCGATCACTCTAAGTGATGGCATCATCCACTGTGTTGTGCCGTCAACATTGGGTTGCACGGGAATGGGGTTGGGCGTGAAAGAATGCGGGCGACGTCACAGACTTTAGATGTTGACCTCGAATACAAACTTGCGCCCGGATCAGGACCATGATCAGCGCTTGACTGGAATTTACTTCCACATGGCTTTCAACACAGAAAACGTCTTTTTCTCCTCCAGAACGCACAATTACCCTACACTGTACAGATCGTCGTCCTCGAGTCCCAGGTGCCTGGTTCGGACGATGACAAGATTGAATGTGATCGGTTTGAACCGATTGCCGCAGGGGAAACCCCTGGGTCGAGATGGATACATGGGCCATGATGGAAGTTTTCTCATCCCCATGAGAAAGCGAAAACCCGACTTTGTCCGTCTCCGTCTGAGGTTAGTAACGCCAGATTGCTTAGCCGGCCGCTTGGACGCTTTTTTTCTTGTTCATTTCGGAGCAGTAATTTTCTGGCCGTGCCCCCAGATAGCGTACCGGAGCACTGGCGGCACAGGGCTACGTGTTCGTCTGGTCGTATGACATAAAACCATGATGCTGTAAAGGGAAGATCCCAGAACCTAGATGCACCGCGGGCCAGCTACGGCTACTGCCACTGCCATAACAAGCGCATTAAGGGACGGGTAACAAAGTACATAGCGCATACGATATGAAAAGGCGGAAATGGCAAGACGGGATCCAGATTGCGGGCTCTAGGAAATTAACACGGAAGCAATTTCGCTGAGAAGCCTCAACATCCCTCGTGCTTAACCGAGAAAATACAAACCAGGGATGGCGATGACCAGATTGTGACAAGACCGCGTGCTCGAAGCATCGTGAATTGGTATAAAGGGTCCTAAGTGACGTATAAAACCTTTGCAAAATTGGCATGCGGCTAAACTGCCCGTGCGGTGAGACATGTTTTCAACCGGCAGCCTCACTTGAATTCTCCGCCATCTCGAGACGGCGCGGCGTCGTTGCATGGCTCGGAAATGAGTTTGAAGTTCGTTGACTTCACCCTGGGGCATCAGTGTAAATTTTATGTTCAAGTGGGCACGTGGCGTCGGATTCTAGATCAGCCAAACAAGGTGTTTTTTTTAGAGGCAAGGAAGCAAGTGGGTTTCACAAACACAGCATCCCGAGCGTGAAGCGTGAAGCTGTCGTGAATGGCCTGGTGGCGTCTCCCTTGCCAAACCAATTACGGAGTAGTAGCTGAGGATCTTTATGAATCGAGGCTAGCGAGGCGTTTACAAGACTCTCGGCTACTGAGTCCGCCGCAACGCCCTTGTCTCTGAGTTGTCGTCACCCAACAGAAGAAAAAAAACTGGCGGATCGTAGATTTCCAAGGGAGGATTCAAGATGAAGGTCGGGGCCAAGTGGGGGTGCAAACATGGCCGGGGGCGCCTCAAAGATTGCCTAGCCTGCACCCTTGGGTCTTGGCGTGCCCAGAAAAGAAAGGGTGGGATAATGCATGCGCGCATGCCTGAGGTGGAAAGCATGGGAGGGTGGTAGCCGCGGCAGGTGCACGTGACACCGCGATCACGGTGTTGGGGCAGTCGCGAGTCACTGGGCAACTAACGCGCCTGCCTGCTTGTTTACTTTTCATGTTTACCCCACGAACCCACCCATTGCATGCGACGGCGCACCACATCGCTCCGTACCGTCCCGTGTGCTGCACCTAAGCTGCATAGCAGGCTGCGCCGCAATGCATCTGGCCCTTGTTCAATTCAAAACGACATGCTGCACAATGCATCGCACCATGGCAATGCGGGCATTTTTTTCCCTCTCTGTGTTTTACCCCTCACCTTGGAGGGTCAGGAGACTGATAGGCTTTGTGTGGCCAGGTTTTGGGGGTGGCCTGGGAGCAATGACATGGGTGACGTGGTGGAGCTTAGCCATAAACCATCCCGCATTAGGCGTAAGGAAAGGGTACTCAAAGCAAGCTGAGGGCTGCGAACTAGCCTGATGAAGAGCTCGCGAGTGGCGATTGGAGGGTTGCACGACATCTCTGACAATTGCGGGCTGGGCTGCAGCTCACCACTTCCGTGAAACCCGGGCCTTGCCTTCCCATTCGTTCTGCCCGCGAGCAAGTAAACAGACCGACGGGTGCTGGGGTGCCCTCGGTTGTGCTCCCGCGATGCCGGCCTAACGACACAAACTTAACGTGCGGAGTTGGCAACTCGTTGGTGATGGCGTCAAGCGGGAAGCAGAGACTATTGATTAAAGATGGGAACCTCAAACCATAGGCCCGGATTCAAGATGCGGCTCGGCTTAGACAGGCTGACTGTTTGTGTGAGAGAGTACTATTTGGGTTTCTCCCTCTGGGGTCAGTGCGGGATGCTCGTAATAACCATATTGTATAAACAAAACATGCAGAAGCCTGTCACAGCGATCCATTGCCCTGCGACCCGTTTGGAGGGCCAAGTCTCCGGTGAGTGACGTTGAATACAAAGACAAGCGGGCAAAGCGGATCGGAAAACAAGCCGGGGATCGACAAATGGGCCTCGTTGGCCAAGACCAACAATGCTGATTCACGGAGACGTGAGCAGTCAGGTTACGACGACACCATTTTTAGTTCCCCCAAGCAAGGAAGAGCAGCTCGCCGCGGGCAAAGGGTGTGTGTAGCACGCGTGGGCGTGAGCGGAAGTGTAAATCGCTCCCCTCGGCTGCACCCATGATACAAGGCGATGCGCTGGATTGTCTTAACCTCTGAAGGGGGCGCCAGGCTATGGGTTAGAGAGGCCCGAGTCAGTAAAATCTCCGGCCGCAGGATCAATTCTACGAGGTTGGTTCTCTGGAGAGACTGAATCGATATGATTCTGATCCAACCTGGCTAAATCGAGACCTTCCTTGCCTTTGTGGCAGCCACCAACCGACGATTACTTGGGCCAGTGGGGAGCTGAGACTCTTCAAATATCGCCAAGCAGATCCTTGAATCGGTGAACTAGTCTACGAGGGCTTGAAGGGACCCTTGGGCAGAGGGCGTCCGCTAAAACGGACCAGAGGGATAAAAAAAAAAGTCGGCTTCTGCGCTCGACCTGAAGTCGATGTAAACAAAGAAAAAAAAAGTTGATGGCAACCGCTCCACTCCACATGGAGACGGTAGCCGATGAACGCCATTGACGAACGGTGTCGAGCGCGTTGGTGGGATGGGGGAAAAAGTAGGGCAGCGCCTGCGGAACCATGCCGCTTAGCCCTCGGTCAGGGTGATCAGCCCTGCCCAAAAAGTAAATGGACCGAGCTCCTAGCCTCAATTGGCTTCAAGTGCAAGTTAAACGGTGTCGGATGGAGGAAACCATGACGACGAAGCGACTTCTTTCATCATCCTGCGACAGTGGCAGGTTGTGTCGAATATGTGGCACTCCAATGACAGTCACTTCCGCACCAGTTGCACGAGAAGGTAGCGTTAGTTTGATTCCCGGGGCATCGGTGACAGGGACTGCCCTGGTCGTAGGTTTGGCAAGGTGGGAAGGATGCTGCAGCGTCAGCGATAGCATCAGCGCCGGCGGGCTGAGGCTGTGCCGGACAGACAAGGAGTTTTGTTTCGAGAGGAGGGGCATGAATGGCTGTGGCCGGCACTTGTTGGCGCTGGGTGCGAACGATGGAGCTTGGGTCCGGCCATGGGATTTACTTGCTAGGGAAAAAAGCAGACACATGATGGCGGACACGGTCCAACATGGCCATTGTCGCCGCCGAGAGGGGGTCCCGTCACGGGTCCCGTCAACTTGTCAGCCGGTGTTGGAGGGCATCAGTGCACCATGGCGATGTTCCTTTGGATCTCGCCTCTTGCCTCTTCGGGGCCCGTGCTGGGATCAGTCGTGGTTCGTTGTGGGCGCTTGCAAGAAGTTGGAGGGACGGGCGATCAGCAGCAGAGAGCAAGAGCTTGCCCACCCAGCAACTGGCTTGTTATCAATGCGCTTCCCGACGCGAAAGCCGTCTCCCGCCAACAGCCTCCAATCGCATCTGTCAAGAGACCATTCACGTCGATTGTGCAGCGTTAGTGCAGAATCGGCCACCCCGCGGGACTACCGAGGCCTGCAACGCACTATTGGGACGCCTTGCCCATGGATAAACCAAACCTGATACGGCGTAATCCACCTCGACGCCTCAAAGGCATCAACGACTCGAAAGAGGGAATCAAACGAGTCAAAAACAAAAAAACAAACAACAACCAAGATCTAGACGCCGGAGAGGATCCACGGACAAATCCCCGACTCGGGCAAAGTCATGTCAAACAAAAAAGCCAAAAAAAAGCCATTTGCCCAGTTCTTCATTGGGGCTTCCAGCTCCGACCCCGTATTTGCTGTGCCGTTTACTGCAGACCCAGTTTCACCAGCTGCATCCATCTCTAGCGCGCAAAGTCAGTCAAGCACAGCGAGCGTGAGCTGTGAGTAAGTGCAAATGCATGAAGCTGTCGTGCATCTCTGCGACAACGCCCTGACATTGAGACGTGTGTCAATTGAGAGGCATTGGCAAAGCCGGAAGCTAGCATCGGCGCGTGCGATCGGCAAGACGCACGCAATTCGCCTCGTGCTCGTTGCGAAGAGCTCGCAGCTCGGCAAGCTGGGCTTAGCAAGGTCGACGCAAGCTGCAAGGCATCCTCAGAGGCAATGGATGCGCGAATACTAGTCATGAGCGCTGCCATTGGGCAGCCGAACAGCATGAACTACACACCCCTACCTCACCCTAGCCAGGGCCTGGCGCTACAATTCACCAGTTACGCCGCAGTATGGACTACAACCGAAAAATCCCCCTGATAAACATAAACTTGGTTTGTGTCTCGCGGCTGAGGCTTGCTTCGAGGCCCGCTGGGAGCCTGGGTTTCGAATCGGGAAAATGCTTGGGCAGGCCGGATTGCGCCTAATCCGGCCTCACTTACATCAACATGGACACGAATTTCTATTTACGCCTGCTACTCGCGGCATTGGGGGCTGCAGAAGCGGATTTTTGTCTCTGATGCCGCCCCAAGCCTGGCAACCGACCAGGGGGAGCTGTCTCAGAAATAGGACCCTGGGGGAAGTTCCTCCCCTTTGGCCCTGGTGCACGGAGGCCGTTTGAAAATGTTGGTCACGTCGTTTCCCTTTTGCCACACCGAATGGGGACGGTTTCCGTAGGGAAATGATAATGGCTCTGGACGGGGGCAGGCCGGGGTGGGTTGGTTCAGGCCCTGGAGGGATGCTGGAGCCGCTGGCATAAAGGGCACGACAGGGAGCTGCGGAGGGCAGCTGAGTCGAAGGGGAGGTGGTGAGCAGGTAGGGCAATTGAAACAGCCAGGGTCCGAACAGAAGGACCGTAAGCAAGGAAATCAAGGCAATAGAGCTCTCGATGGGGGAAGCTGGCCTGGCACAAAGGTTACGGTCACCGGGCCGGGGACCATCCGGGCGGCATGAACAGGTTCTCCAGGCGAGGCAACGTTGGCAATGTCCCACAAACGGGGGGTAGCTTGTTGTTCTCGAAGAGGTAATTAGCTATTGCGCGTATTCGAAGCTCTGGAATATCTCGAGAAACCGCCTATACCGGGAAGTAAACGTCATTCCTTGAGGCACAAGCCCGCCCGCGCCCCCCAGCTAGACGATGCCAAAGGACGGGGGCGGCGGCGACGGCGGCGGAACGGGCTACGGGCATGGGAATGCCTGCCGGTCCGAATTATGCCAAATAACCAAGCACAGGACAGCGACTCCGACCCGAGACCACCAGGGAGCCAGGAGCCGCCGCAAGGGGATTTTGATGATGGATGGATTTAGCGATAAAGGAGAAGGAGACGACAAAGACCCAACCGGCCACAGACCACTTGGAGGGAGCGAAATAAGCCTTTTGATGAGAAGCGCAGGGCGGTCGAGTCAAGTTAAGTTGGCAGCGGCCAGGCTGCCCTACGCCCAGTGGCTCCGTCAGTTCGGATCGAGGCTCTGTACTCCGTTCTCCGTGCAACACTGTCATGTACTCCGTGGACACGATCCGACACTGACCACAGAGCTGTAACGATTGCCCCCCGCTGCGGCAATCTTACATGTCTGCGTCGCTGTCTCAACGGAAGACCCAATGTTGCCGGACCGGGGCCTTTGGCTAACACCCCCGGTCGATGGATGCTTCTAATTCATGAAAATTTCATAGACAGTTGATATTTGGAGAAGCAATATCTCGGGTACACAAAATGAAAGACGCAAAGCCAACATGGTGACCGAGGGGCCGACCTCAGAAGGCCCATCTCCCATCCCGGGGGCGGCCCAGTAGCTGGCCGCTTTTCGCAGGCCGACTCGGAACAAACACTACGGCAACGACAGCGAAGCAAGGGTGGAGTGAAATTGTAGAAGGCGCACAGAATCGCCTTTTCGATGCATCTTCCTGGGGTTGAGGTGAGGCTAGCTAGGAAGCCATCCCTCTGTTACTGGGTCGACGCCTTGGCCTCACCATCAACCTCTATCACAACGGGACGGGAAGACGCATCTCAGGCCACTGCTCCAAGTTGACACACCCTCACCGCCTCTTGGTTCCCCCGGCCGCAATGATGTAACCCGGGAAGCCGGTGCCTGGTTTGTGCTCTGTAGCGTGGTGTGGGAGAGCCGAAAGTGAATAGGCCAGGGGGGGGGTTCTGGTTTGTCTTTATGCGAACCTGACGTTTGTGCTTGTGCAGCGCTGCCAGCGCACGCAACCACTGGAAGCAGCAGCGACAGCCGCCCGCTAGGCAGGGTGGTTAGCAGGGCAGTTCCAGGGAGCAACAGCACTGTTGGTGGGCAACGCCTCGCGCTGGCGGGTGGGCAGCACAGCGACGGGCGGGGAGGTGGAAGGTGGAAGTGGGTTAGCTCGGCTCCCAGGCTGGGGTTACCAGGAGTGGTTTTCTTCCAGGCTTGGGCCACCGAAGGTCTTCCGCCGCGCCTGGTGGATGACGGCGTCGGCTTCCTTTCTTCCTCAGTAACGCAGTAACGACGCCTGGCCTGGCAATCCCTACGGGGCCTGTGGGAGGGCAGGGGTTGTAGCAGCAGCGAGCGTTGCTAGTGTGTGGCCGCTAAGCGCCGAGGCAGGGTTCCCCCAAGAGTGACGTCTCCACCTCCACTGAGCAACCGCGCTGTGCTCGCCCAGGGCTCGCCAGGAACAGCCAGGGACGGGCAGGGTGAGGCAGGCCGAGCACCCAGTCAGCAGCGAGAGCGGGATGAGGAAGTGGGCGGGCGGGCTGCTTGGACGACTGGCGTGCGCTGTGATTGCTCCCAGGCGCATGCAGCTGGCTGGAGCCCTTTTTGCCCGGGTTTGTGCCATGTGCATGTACGTGTGCTGTGGTCTAAGGTAAGCTCCATGCTAAGTCTCAATGGCCCGCAGCCGCAGGCGAGGTGAGGTGCGTCTTTGTGCTATGCTCACCTACCTGTGCTTGTATAGGCCAGGTCTGGGTGCTGCCATCCACATGCACCCGCTAACACAAAAGCTGTGCTCTCGTCCCCGTACACCTTGCGCACTTGCACACACCCCCCTCTCGCTCTCCCTCCCCCTCCCACCCCAGGCCAGGCATTGTCTGGTGTGAACCCACCCCCCAGTCCCTAGCCCACTGTGGTGGACTTTGTCTCCAGTAGCACCAGCACCAAGGCACCACACCCAAATCACCCCTAACAACCTGGGATCGCCTGAAAAAAACTCCATCCCAGGCCAACCTGGACTGGGTCGTGTTGGACGGCCATTGAAAAGGCCTTTGCTCCCGCACCGGGTCTCAACTTACCTCACCCTTCCCACCCATCCGCCCGTTCGGCATCATCACCAACTCTCCCTCCCCTCCCAATTACCCGGCACGGCTCGTCGTCGACACCACTGGCAGCCCTCTCCCTTTAGTTGACATAAGAAGAGCCATTCCTCTCTTTTTCTGTCCCCGGGTGGGAGCTTTTCCGTGTGCCTCGGTGTACTGCGCGCTACTACTGCGTGTCTTCGCGTTTGGTTCCTCACCTATCGCCTAGCAACGCCCCCCGGTCATTTTTGGGTCTGGATCGTAGGCTGCTGTGCCCTCACCACTTGAAGGAACGGGAAGAAGGACTGGACGTCGAACAAGTCTTGTCACGATTCTCCACGACGCATGATTTCACGTCGACCGACTCGCACGTCACTCACTCAAATGTCCTGCGAACGATTATAACGAACCCACGACGTCGTCGACCCCGCCACGAGCTACTCTTCCATCCACCCTACGCCTGCCTCTCTCGTGCCCTCATTCGATCACGATAGCCCACGCGATCACGTTCGACTCGCCATACATCCCGGCTTCTGCTTCGAGGTGTTGTTGCGGTCTTGACTTTCTGCGACCCGCTTCTTTAAGCTTGCTCGCTGTGTTAGTCACTGGCAACTCCGTCTAAGTGGCTTGTTCTTCCGGTCTCGACTCGAGCCCACGCCGACCTAGCCCACATACATCATGGAGGCTTCCTCACCTTTGGCTGCTCTGCAGCGCCCTATGGCCGTTCCTGGCTGGGGCCGTGACATCTTTCGCGGTCACCACTTCTCTGGACCCACTGGAGCTGCGACCCTGAGCCTTCGAGAGCAATTGCACAAGAGCACTGCCGATTACTTCAACGTCAAGGACATCCGAGGTTCCTCACCCGCTGCCAGCCTGGCTGCGGACCTGTCCCAGAACTTCCGTCTTGACAATGAGTCAAGGTTTGTTGCAACTTGGCGGTTGTGCATAGGCTTCGTTAGTTAACTTGTTGATAGTCCCTGCTTCCCGACCCCTCGCCGAGCTCTCTTCACCTCCAACACCATGAGCGGTTTGGAAGGTCGCGGTAAGCAAGCCCAAAGGGTAATCTGATAAGGCAACACGAACTAATGGAACCCTACTCTAGACTATGTCACAACTCCTCCTCTTCCCTCGTCGTCTCCCGCTCCTCTCACTGAGTTGATGGAGATGTCACCTCTTCCTCATAAGGTGCCCTTCTTCAGCCAGATCGACATTACTTCTCCTACGCCCGGGTCAACCCCCATTCACGATGACGATATGATGCTGGACTCCCCTGCTCCTATTTCGAGACAGTCGTCATTGGAGCCCGCCAAACCCATCGTGGCTGAGTCAGTATAATTGGCACATTCCCAACGGCCTCACATGCTGACCTATTTCATAGCCGTAGAATTGCCGTGCCCCGAAGAACTTCAATGACGCGGATGAAGAGCATGTCGAGCTCATCTTCCAGCCTCCGATCTCAGTGCGAGGATAAGCCACCTGCCTTTCGCTTTGGTCTCGAGTCGCGCCTTAGCCACACTAGCTCAAACCTGTCTCTAAGCGAATGCTTCGAAAACTCCCCACCACCTCCTGAGCGCCGACCTTCCTCTGCCAACAGCCCCTGTGCCGCTATTCCTCTTGGTCTACGAACAAGGCCTTTCCCCGGCTTTGCTGGCTCTGGCGTCAACCGCACCGGATCGCCAATGAACTCTCAGTCACGTCGCCAGTCCAACCCCTTCCTCCGCAACCGCAAACAGTTCCGCCGATCATTGAGCATGTTTGAGCATCCTGCTGACATCATGAAGAGCAAGCCCGAGTCTGAGGAGACCACATCGCCCGCCCTTCAGTCCGTGATGGATGTCGAGGAGGCCCAGGAGCCCGTTCTCCCCCACTTCTTGACTGAGGATCCCACAGACACCATCCCCCGCATCACCAAGGAGACTTTGGTGGATGTATTGGACGGAAAGTACTGTGAGCACTTCGACCAGAAGATGGTTATTGATTGCAGATTCGAGTACGAGTACGACGGTGGCCACATTGACGGCGCCGTCAACTACAATGACAAGGAACTGCTTGCTAGCCAACTCTTTCAAACTCCCATGAGCGGACGTACGCTTCTCATCTTTCACTGCGAATATTCTGCCCACAGAGCTCCCCTGATGGCTCGCCATGTTCGATCGGAGGACCGTACCGTGAATGCGGAGTTTTATCCTAAGCTTACATACCCCGAGGTCTATATTCTAGATGGTGGATATAGCGGTTTCTTTACCGAGCACCGGGGCCGTTGCTACCCCCAAGAATACGTTGAGATGTCTGATGAGAAGCACCAGCGCACTTGCGAACGCGAAATGGGTCGCTTAAAATCTCGTAAGGGTTTGGGCCGGGCCCAGACATTCGCTTTCGGCCAGCGAGAGCGCTGTGTCGATGAGTCGCCAACAGCTCCTAGCCGGCCCATGTCACGACACAACCCCATTGCCATGATTGGTAACTCTCCCATCCTGGGAGACAGGAATCACACTCGCCGAATGGCCTCCTACTAGGCCATTGACCGTCAATCTGCCACTGTCTGCTGCGCACGTGGTAGAGCAGGCATCCCGGTGCTGGTCTCGCCGAGCCAGCTCATTGGACTATGATCTGCATCCTTCACCCATCACGCACATATTTCCCGTGGATCCTGCATGCAATCCATTTTTTACGATAGGCGACCCCACCAACCAGCCTGGAACGAAACCTCCACCTTAATCCGTGTCTTTCGCTTCGTTTTCGTCCATTGCCGCAACCAATTCGCCCATACCTAATTAATCCTGCATGCTCATAGTACCACCACGACCAGAAACGACACTTCGCTAATAGATCGCGGCGCGAGTTCTTCACTTCTTTTCTTTGTTTCTATGCATAAGACGAATCAGTACATTCCTGCCGGCTCTCCGAAGCCTCTCTAATGGATTCGCAACATCATTGTTCAGGAGTCGCCGACTCCTTTATTTGCATTTTTGGCGCGCGCGTTCTTCATTTTTCAACTGCATATGCTTGGCGGTTATACACTCCCGCTTTCACTTCCCCAATATCGTCGTGGGAATTTTTTTTTGTTTCCTGCGACTATGGCGTCATCGCACAGACATGGATGATCGATCATGTCTTGGTCCCAATACAGCACGGTGCTGTGGACCACACGGACTAAGCCATGATGCCCGCTGTCACCCTTGAAATTTTACAAGGAAAGGCCCGACAGCCTCCTGATACCAGTATCCTTGCATCGGATACACCACCTCGCGCATAACTCTTGCGTTTATACCCAAGAACCAACTAAATGGTTCATATTTCTTTTGTTACCACTCCACAAATCAATACAAAAATTCTCCCAAGAAGAAGGGAAGATTGTCACCCTCATAAGGCCCAGGTGTTCTTTGCTGTTAAGATCGGGTTCTTTGGTTTCGCGGTATACACAGAATGACTGTCTGTCTTGTTACTGCTATACTTGTTTTTGTAGGACTAGCCTCAGAGGAGGTTCTAATGTTCGATCGACGCCTGACTTGAATGGTTTGATGATTGTACATTAATTGCCTAATGGGGGATCACCCCGTAGCTAGCTCAGAACTGCAACTGAGGGAAAATGTTAAAAAAATTGTTAAAACGTTCAATGTTCCATACTGCTTTGTTGAGTTCATCCTGCCTGGAAGTGAAGCCGTGGCGGTCCCCTTCCTTGCCAAAGCGTAGTTCGGGGTCCTGGTGAGAAGCAAAGACGCTCGGCAGTTGTCTCGACAACTCGTCTTTACCGCATCTTTACGTTGCTAATTTTGGGAGTACGAGTTGCAAAAAAACCCCTGGTGGGGGAAAAAAACCCTGAGTTTCGAGTGCCCTGTATTGGGCCCCAGCTTTCACTTTGGGACCCCTTTGCGTTCGGACGATGGTCCGTCCTGAGGGAAGGGGAGGGGTGGGTGTTGATGAACCTATCCAGGGGTTTGTGGGGAAAGGATTTTGAATCAACAGTTGCTTTGCAATAGCCCAGGTAGGGGTGTGCCCGTTTCTTTTTTTTTTTTTCATCCTGCCCTTGCACAAACACCCAGACAGACAAAGCAAAAACGGGCTGCTCAGCTCGGAGCGCAGCCTCTTAGTGCTCGGGGCGGAGCAGTCTAATCTCGTTATAAAGAGAGTTTGGACCAGCAATATAATGCAAACAATTTTCTGTGTCACGGTTCAATCTCGAGGGCTACCCCAGCTTTTCAATAATCTGGATTCAAGTTCTAATCCGACGGCGGCTCCGGCCGTGGTCCCAGAGTTCTATAGATGGTGAAGCAAATTTACCCAAACTGGAGTTCAGGCTCCGAGCTCAAATCCCATGATCCTTCCAAACTCCTCTCAAACGCCAACTATGCAATCATAATGTTTAGGAACTGTTAAGCGGCGGCATCGTCCTGAGGAAGTGTAAAGTCCCAATCCTTGAATGCCTCCCGGAACACCTCCACATCCTTGGTTTCCTCCTCAATTGACTGTTCGCAATCTTTCCAAGAGAGTCGTTTCTCAAGGCCTAGCAGCTTTGCTAGAACTCGACGACCGAACTGCAAATCAAATCGCATGTCTGAAGGTAACGGCATGACGAGAGACTTGCCCTTAATCTTGTCCTCACCGTCATCAGCCCACAGCCATACTCGGAAAAAGTCACCAGACGTAGCTAACTTCTCAAGGGGGAGGTCTTCGGTGTTGAATTTGGGACAATCCTGGTTTTCAGCTTCAACACGGAAAGCTGCCTCTGCTACGCCATTGCGGATCAGATCGGCAGGAATAGCAACAATTTGCCAGATCAGATGCACGTTACGGTCGCGGCTAATCTCCCACGTGACGGCACCAAGCTTGTGCGAGCTTTTTGTTGCGATCATGGCTTGTATAGCTTCACGGAAGCGTGTCATTTCTTTGTAAGCCTTGGCTGCGTCTGCATCAGGATCAGATGTGGAGCCCATAGATGCAATGGTGGGAGCATGTGGGAGAGGGATGATGATGAAATGGCTGGGAAATGAGACGCCTTGCTCTGCGAATGTTGTAGAAGTCGGGAGCGGACCCTTTGCTGTAGTGATGTAGGCATCTTCGCCGATACTGCAACACATGTGGACAGAGAGGTTTGGATTCGATAAGCAAAAGTAGCACTGGTCAGGACCAGGTGGGGGGGACCGACGGCGGCGTTTGCCTCCTCGGCCGCGGTGTCCATCACGCTCATGGTCGCGACTGAAACGGCCATAGGAATCCTCTGTCTGCGGACGCTTCTTCGACTTGGGGTTGAATGGTGACGATGTTGCACCCACTGGAACGGAGGCATCTGCTCTGTTAAGCGTAAAAGCATACATAGCTTTGGCCTTGGCATCATTTCCATACGGGGCCATTGAGATAAACCGCGTTACAGATGGGTTGTCTGATTCCTTTTCGGTAGGATGCACAAATGGTTCTCTTTCATAGAAGAATGCACCTGGGGAGACAGAGAAGTGATATCTTGGCTTCAGGGCAACACAAAGGTCTGCAATCGAAGAGGAAGTGGCCACGGATGTTTGGTTGGCAGGATCCAGAGCAATGTTGGAGCCGGTCCAAACACCTTCAGGCCACATGGATGTGAGCAAAATGTCGGCGCTGTTGGCGCCGCGTAGACTCTTTGCGTCATCAACAGTATGAGCTGGGAAGTGTTGATCTTTGGACTGGCCTGCGATTAAGTTGGTGTCGAGCTGGCCACCAAGAGCGACGATTCGAATGCCATCAGACGTCTTAGTAATGCTGCGCTTCCCTAAGAAATGAAGGTTTTCGCAAATCTCCTCGTCGGCTTCGACCTTTGCAGCGATGCGCGGCGGTAGTGGGTGGATGTTGACGGTAAAGTAGGTTGGTAGAGGAACCTGAAGCGTCCCGTTCAGGAGCGCAGTGATGATGTCATCCTCAGTCGACGGCGAAAATACATCCCCAGTGAGGATCGCAAGCGTGAAGTTGTTCTTGGAGTGAAGGGTTGCAAGCTTCTTTAGAGCCGGTTCGAGTTGGCCATTGAGGCTTCCCAGGACGATACTGAAGAACTTGGTTAGAGATGACAAGAACGCGAAAGTGAAAACGGCAACTTACATCTTCGGCGCAGCCATAGTGGTTGTGCGATGAGCCTAGCGGTGCGACTGCGTGCGCGATGTTGTGCCTTCACGCGACGCAGGAAGTTGAAGCTACCAAGATGATGTTTCTGTAGAGCTAGCTTGGGGTGAGAGTGATAAGAGTTTGCGGCACGAATTTGATTGGGCGATGTGGGGCGGCATGCGCTAGTGTTGCCTTATCGGATTTGCCGGCCTTCTGCCGTTAAAAAAAAGTTCTAAATTTTGGCGGGGAGCGGATCGCGCTTCTGAAGCTCTTCTTGTACGCTGTGAGACTTTGCAACTCGTTTTGCAAATCTCTTCACCGGCTTGCAACACCGCCAAGATGCCGTCCAACTCGTCCGGGCGCATCACCAAGGCCCGGAAGAGTAAGAACTCTACTCCACACCAAAAGAATCACCGATGGGAATCTTTCAGTACCAAGATTGCCAAATTTAATTCGTTGCAACCGCTCCGAAAAGTTCGCCGCCATGATCTCGAATCCGAAGACCTGTCAACGTCGACGTCCTACTTCCAGACCGGACTACAAAAATGGGGAGAGCTGAACATTTCAAAGCAATTTGTCTCATTTAAGCGCGAGGTTCTACCTCTGTGCGAGAGTCTTCCCCAACTCCTTCACTTCGAACAGCGGATTATGGATTCGCTCGCCAAGTACATAGCCCTTCAAGAAGAGGAATCTCTAGAGCCGCTCCTTGATCTGCTGACGGCATTCTCGCATGATCTGGGGGTGCGCTTTGAGAAACATTATGGGAGGAGTCTCGATCTGATTGTCGCTGTGGCCAGCAAGCCGCATGGCGTCGAAGTTATTGAATGGACTTTTGGTGCTTTGGCTTTCTTGTTCAAATATCTTTCAAAGCTGCTTGTACCTGATTTAAGGCCTACTTTCGATGTCGTGACACCTCTTTTAGGCAAGTCGAGACACCCGCCTCACATCGCCCGATTCGCCGCCGAAGCCCTCAGTTTCCTTGTCAAGAAGGCCGCAGCACCTTCGCACCGGGAAAGCGCTCTGAAACTTCTAGTCGAGCATGCCAAGCAAGACCTTTTCAGCGTCATTGGAGATCGTCAATTTACACTGTACCAGGACGGACTGATGACGATGTTTGCCGAGGCCATCAAGGGTGCTGATAATCTTGTCCATTCTACCGGCCCAGCGATATTTGCAGCGCTCGTCAACGTCATTCCTGATAGCGAACGTTCCCTGGCCCAAGACACCACATGGACGGATGTGGTTTGTGGTATTCTGACCAGCGTTATACACCATTCGACTCCCGATACGTTCGAAGAGTTCGCCACCGGTATTCACGAGGCTATGGAAAACGAAATGATGCGAGCACCGGCTGCCAATGGCGAATGGCAATTAGTGCCTTTGGTAAGAATTTATGGGACTCTGGCGGGAGTTCGCAAGGGCTCACGAATCAGTCACTGGGCCCCTCTTGTTCGAAATGTTGTCGAGATGCTCTCGCAAGTGACCAAAACAGCTCCAGAGGTCCCGAAAGACGCGGATAGCGTTGTGTGGAATTCCCTCGTCATCAATATTGCAATTATCTGGCATCATGCCCCAATTGATGCATTGATACCCCACATCACATCCCTCATGCAGTCACTGAGCAGAGAGCCATTCATGAAATGGTTCATCCCCTTTTGCTCATACTTTTGTGAGCTTGATTCACAGCGCTTCGGGAGCTTACTGCGGGCTGAGTTTCAAAAATTCATCGGCAGCCATTGGTCCGAGGGTCAGAATGAGGAAATGCTGTGCATCTTGCTGCCGAAGATGGTTGAGAAGTATGCGTTCCCGCCAGCAGGGGAGAAGGATAGCTGCAGACTACCTCAAGGCTGGCAGGACCAGATCGTTTCCAAGTTCGAGCGTCTGGAAATTTCGCCTTTCCCCGAGCGAGGTCCCTACAACAAGGACCCGCAGGTCTGGAGAGATAGATGTTTGCCAAAGTATTCTGGCCTTCTCGAAATCCTCGAGCTGACCACTGTCCATCCGTCCACTAACGCTCGCATCGCAGAGCTTCTTCTTCGCAAACTCAAGTTGGCCCTTCGACCATCTTCTACCTTGGCGTCTGATGAAGTCCACTTTATCGTTGGTCAAGGCTTCCATGCATACTTGCGAATGAGCAAGGCTGCCGGTTCTGTTGATGCTACTCTAAGCCCTCTATTGAGAGCAGCTGTTCCACGATTTGCACAATCAGCTAGCTTTCTTCGTGCATATCTGGCTTATCAGGAAATCCAGCGCAGCAACGATTCAGCGGTGAGGCAGGATAGCACAAGCAGCGAAGACTCTGCAAGCGAGGAAGATCCAGTAATGATCTCTCTTATTGAAAACCTCACCTCTCCATCTCATGATAT
Organism: Calonectria honghensis; assembly: GCA_013403855.1. Lineage (NCBI taxonomy): Eukaryota > Fungi > Ascomycota > Sordariomycetes > Hypocreales > Nectriaceae > Calonectria > Calonectria honghensis. The sequence continues at coordinate 66,220 of VTGB01000089.1, read as the reverse complement.
CCGCCTGGTGTCCTTGGAACTCTTAAAAGAGATTAATGCTGTGCCGGAAGCTCTAGATTTGGTTGACACCATGATTGATGCAGAAAGAACTCCTTTGGGTCTCGCACATACACGGTCAATGGCGATGCTCTTCCGAAAATTGGGTCAGAGTTACGCTTCTTTGGAAGAGGGATCTTGGCTACATCAAGCCATTCCGTCTTTTCTTTTTGGCATGTTAACAGTCAAGCTATCGCCAGTTTGGGATGACTCTGTTGAAACTATGAAGCAGATAGCGCAGAGCAAAGCAGGAGAAATTGCCATTTGTGCTACCGCTTTCAAATGGCTCAACGTGCCTTCAGCTAGATGGGGCCCTCCCCAACCAGAAGGACATTCCCACGGACCAACATATGTGTCGGAATTTGAATGCACCAATCTGCGCAGACTAGAAAAGGTTGCCGCTGAAGTGGAAACGGCAATTGATCGCCCTGACGATCTTATGTTACAGACATTTGATGAAAAGCAAAGAACTGCGGAACCAGTTTTGGGCAACGCCAGGAGCCGAGCGTTGAAGGTCTTCAACGCCATTCCTTTTATCGCAGAGAAGCGTTCTCGTCAACTCGTTCCCCATTTGCTTGTGTGGACTAGCGATGACGAGACCCCCGCCTCGGACGATGATACTCCATCTGAAGGGGCTACCTGGTCATTGGCGGATCGAAAGGCGCTTATTGGAGTTTTTGCCCAGTTCATAAACCCAAGAGCCTTGTACCAAAATGAGCAAGTCTATACTACCTTTTTGCAGCTGATGGAGAATGGTGATGTGGAGATTCAAAAGCTTGCCCTCAAAGCTATCCTTGCCTGGAAGCAAGAAGCGATCAAATCTTATCAAGAAAACCTAGAGTTTCTTCTTGACGAAGCCCGATTTAAGAATGAACTCACAGTATTCTTACAAGATGAGAACGCCATCAAGGCAGAACACAGGGCTGACCTCATGCCTATTCTGTTGCGATTGCTCTATGGTCGTACCATCTCCAAGAAAGGAGCCGCGAGTGGTCGACATGGCTTGCATGCCACGAGGCTTGCTGTGTTGAGGAACCTTTCTATTGAAGATATGGGAAGCTTTCTGGATATTGCCACCGGAAAGTTGAAGGATGTTAAGGTTGTCGGTGTACCCAAAAAGTCCTTTGACGAAGCCATTATCCCCCCCCGAAAGCAAGTGGGTTTCCTTAATATGATATCGTCCGTCATCTCGGAATTGGGCAGCAACGTCACGCCTTACGTTGAGAGAATTCTTCATTCCGTGCTTTACTGCCTCGTACATGCTTGCCGACAACTGAGTGGGAACGCTCAGGATGCGGGGGATGTGCCTGACGAGGAAGAGGACAAAGCAAGCGCCCACTCGCTTCTGCGAGTTATCAGATCTACTGGTCTGAAGTGTCTTAATGCCTTGTTCCAAAATGCGCAAAGCTTCCAGTGGGCGCCTTACCATGATGTCATCCTTGAGGAAATTGTTGCACCCAGGCTCGAGAACCTCCCGATCGAGACAGCTCAGGGCATTTCCGGTATGCTGCAGTTGGTTTCCACTTGGTCTGTTCTGCCCCGAGTGGCATTGTTCCTTGCACCTCACGACAATGCGCTTCCTGTCGGTGTTATTCCTAAGCTTATCGAATGTTTGACTGCCCCAAAAGCCAAGGATGAGGTTAAGATTTACGTTCTCGCAATCATCCGCAACCTTGTCAAGCTTGCTGTTGCCTCGCCACAAGAGTCTGAATTCAACGAGGTCATCAAGGCTGAGCTTTTTGACCCAAATACTGAGGCTATTCTCGCCAATATCACGGCTGTTCTCGAGAGTTCGGCATTGAGCAACAACCTCTTGGAAGCCTGTGTGGAGACCATCCTGGTTATGGCTCCATTGGTACAGGATTCCGAAAATACGCAGTCTGTGATTAAGATCTCAATTTTCCTCCTCAACCAACCACCAAGGCGCGTCAATCCGAGACTCAAGGGCAGAATTCTCCTTATCCTCGAACAATACATTACTCGTTTGAGTTCCTTCAAGGGTCAACCACTGTGGGATGAGGTTTATGACACTATTTCCTCTCTTTACAGTTACTTTAAAGATACGGAGAATCGGCAATCCTTGTCAAGGGCGTTGCAAGCCATTTCTGAGAAGGATGCTGACGTCTCAGAAGTAGCCAGTCTTTGTGCTGCTCTTAACTCGTTTAAGGAGGGACGCATTGAGGAGCCTGACTATGACAGGCGCCTGGCTGCTTTTACGTCTATTTCTAGTGAACGGGACACCCCCCTCTCCCCGAAACAATGGCTACCTTTGCTCCACAACTTGATCTTTCTCATTCGAGATGATGAAGAGTTCGGCATTCTCTCATCAAATTCGGCAGACGGTATTCGTCGTCTCATCGGAGATGCCGCGTCGTGCGCACCAGGGCAAGCAAGGGAACAATTCGAGGCGTACCTTCAGGATATTCTTATGCCTGCTATTTATGCTGGCTCGCGAGAGCCATCTGAAACTGTCCGAAGAGAATACCTTCGAGTGCTCGGGTTTCTTCTCACCAGCCTGCCAGAGTGGGGTCCCATTGCTGATCTCAGTCCTCTACTCAGCGATCGAACTGAGGAATCCGCAGAACCAATGTTCTTCTTCAATATTCTTAGTCCCGCAACATCAAAGCAATTGGAGGCCTTGCGAATCCTAGAGACAGCCAACAGCCAGAAGGAACTGGGCAGCCAAAATCTTGCCCAGTTCTTCATCCCTCTCTTGGAACATTTCATCTTCGGTCGTACTGATGGTAGCGATGATCATGGGTTGGGTGCTCAAGCAACCAACACCATCGGCACTCTGGCAATGTCACTTCACTGGAAACATTACAGAACAACATTCCAGAGATACATTGGTTATGTGGAGTCCAAGCCGGATCTTCAGAAGCAAACTATTCGTCTTCTAGGAAAATTTGCCGACGCCCTCATCGATGCGTCCAAGGAGGCTTCAGCCGATTCCATGGAGGTTGACCAAGTTGAGATTTCTTCTCCCGCCAACCCAAGGCTCACTCTTTCAGCCCCTAAATCAGAGAAACTGAGTGCTGAAGTCGAGAACGTATTTTTACCCACTCTCATCAAGCATTTGCATCAAAAGGATGAGTCCGAAGTCAGCTATCGAGTTCCTGTCGGTGTAATCATTGTCAAATTGTTGAAGCTGTTGCCCTCGGAGCAAATGGACCAAAAGCTGGCTGGTGTCTTGACGGATATTAGCCACATTCTTCGTAGCAAGGCGTGGGAGGCGCGAGAAATGGCTCGTGACACCCTTGTCAAGATTGCTGTTAACCTTGGCCCTTCTTTCTTTGGTTTCATCCTCAGGGAGTTGCGAGGTGCCCTCACTAAAGGTTATCAGCTGCACGTGCTCTCTTACACAATGCATTCAATCTTGGTAGCTGCAGTACCCGGATTTGCCCCTGGAGATTTGGACTACTGCCTCCCGTCTATCGTGGTGGTAATTATGGACGACATCTTTGGTGTCATTGGCCAGGAAAAGGATGCTGAAGGCTACACCAGCCAAATGAAAGAAATCAAGAGCAGCAAAAGCCAGGATTCAATGGAGCTGGTTGCCAAGAACGCTTCTGTCAATTGTCTTATCGACCTGGTGAAGCCACTTCAATCCCTTCTGATGCAAAAGGTCGACCTCAAGATCATTCGCAAGATTGATGCGCTCATGGCGCGAATCACGGCTGGACTTTTGCAAAACCCAGGGGCTGAGACCCGTGATACTTTGGTCTTTTGCTACGAGGTGGTTCAGGAGGTATACAACAGTCAAAAACCAGAGGTCGAAATTAAACTTGACCCTAGGATCAAGAAGTACCTGGTCCAAAAAGGCGCCAAGAAGAGTGGCGAACGAGGACGAACCACGAAGAACACGTACAAGCTCACACGTTTCGCGATCGACATCCTAAGGGCTATTCTTAAGAAGCACGACAGTTTGAGAAATGCTGCCAACATTGCCGGATTCATTCCCATCCTTGGTGATGCCATCCTATCTGGAGAAGACGAGGTCAAGATTTCAACGTTCCGCTTCCTCGCAGTAATCGTCAAGGTTCCATTCCCTAATGACGATGCAACAAACATCTACAAGGTTGCAGTCAAGGAAGCCACAAAAAGTATATCCATGGACACATCTACCACGACTGAACTGTCCCAGGCAGCTCTCAAAATGCTGGCAGTCGTTCTACGGGATCGCCGGGACGTGGTAGTCAAAGATGCAGCTATCGATATGTTGCTTGGAAAATTGAAAGATGACTTGACCGAACCATTATACAGACATGTCACATTCAACTTTCTGCGGTCCGTTCTAGATCGTCATATCGAGACTGCTTCCATCTACGACACGATGGACTATGTTGGAACGGTGATGATTACGAATGACGATAAGGATACAAGAGATCTGGCCCGAGGTGCATTCTTCCAATTTATCAGGGAATATCCCCAGAAGAAGGCGCGCTGGGCCAAACAACTCAACTTTGTCGTTGCCAATCTCAAGTATGATCGCGAGGGCGGACGACTGTCTGTAATGGAGATTGTGCACCTCCTTCTCATGAAATCTTCTGATGATTTTGTGCAAGAAATCGCTGCTACATGCTTCCTTCCACTTTTCCTAGTCCTGGCAAACGACGACAGTGAGAAATGTCGCCTTGCAGCTGCTGAGTTGATCAAAGAGATTTTCCGCAAAGCTGATAAGGAACGAACACAGACCTTCTTGGGTCTTGTCCGATCATGGTTGGAGAAAGATGGCAACGACGCTATTCTCAGACTTGCACTGGTCGTGTTCACTCACTACCTCGAAGCTCATGAAAATGCGTCAAGGAACAAGAAAGACTTTAAACTCGTGCTTGACAAAGTCACGGACATTATCCAAGTCGAGGATATATCCGATGTCGACGGTGACCTTTTGGAGGCAGCCCTCGGTGTCATTCGCGCCTCAGTTTCCGTCTTCCCCGACAAGATCTTTTCCGGCAACAGCGAGGAGATGTGGATCAATATTGCCAAGTGCCTGGCTCATCCTGATACCCACGTCAGGATCGCCACTGTTGGTTTGATTAGCTCATACTTGGCCGACTTCGCAAAAGAAGCAGGCAGCGCCCCCGCTGGAGAAGCTATCAAGGGCTCCCATGGGCTTGTGCTGGATTTGGCCAAAGTCCAAGATCTTGTCCGCCTTGCGCTTGGCGTCATTGCCACTCGCGATGTTGACGAGGAACTTGCAGCTGAAGCTATCCAGATTCTCGTATTCCTGGGTCCTCGCCTCCTGATCCGACCTGTCGCGACAGATGATGAGGACCAAGAGGAAGAGGATCAAGAGGAGGCTGAGGGGGAGGAGGAAGCGGGTCAGCAAAAGAAGAAGGATCTCCAGTATCTATTCTGGCGACTATCCCATATCATCAGGAGAGAAATTCCACCCAGGGCAGTGGCAATCACTCCAAAGACGGCGGCTATGGAAGTTCTTGAGACAATCTGTCGCCGATCCTCCATTGATCGTTTGAAACCTTCCCTGAAGACAATCTTGATTCCTCTTCATAACCTCACGGACCCGTCCATCGCACCACCATTCTCGTCCGACGAGCTGTTCAAGACAAAACACGATGCTCTGAAGACCAGAGCGCAGATCCTGATGGATTCGCTGCAGAAGAAATTCGGTACCGCTGAGTATACCAAGAAGTTGCTAGCAATCCGCGAGGAGGTGAGGGCGAAGCGAGAGCAACGATCAAGCAAACGAAAGATTGAAGCGATTGCGCATCCCGAGAAGTATGGACGAGACAAGAGAAAGAAGTTTGACAAGAACAAGGAAAGGAAGAAGGTGCGGTCCAAGGAACAAAAGGCGATGAGGCAATCATATAAAGGGTGGTAGAACCAAAGGGCGAGACCCCGCATTGGATGGCGTTTCTGGAGTTATAAAAGTAAATATTCACTGAGGGAAGGCGTTTAATTACCGACGTATCAGACACCATGTCATAAATATATTTCATATCTTACAAGACAGACTCCATCTATTCATGTGATGAGCCGCTCTAGAGGCGTAAAACGCCCCGATTCTAATGCTAAGAGGAGGGTATCCACCAATTTTGTTCTCCAACGCCAATAATAGTTTTACATGTTTATCATATACCGTTTGTTTACTTTTGTACAGTTTCGTTGCATGGTGACACATTATGAGCCTGCATGGGGCTTCAAGGGCTCTCCTTTTCGTTCTTTGTCTCATCTGGCCAAAACTCGATATCGCCGTCTTCTCCCAAAGTGCCCCGCTTGACGAGTTGGCCCTTGTCGCGCATAATATCTTCAATGGTAACCTTCTTGTCACCGAAGATGTTCAAATGATCGCTGATAACATGTCTGTTGCGACATTCTGGGCAAGTGATGAGGGTAGAACCAAAGTGGTATCCCTGCTTGGAAACGTTGTGGTGGGAGCGATGGCCGCACGGGAGACAGGTGAAGGAGAGTTGGTAGTAGTCGACCTTGGGCGCTGGGCGTGCGCCTTCACTCTTGGGGCCATCGCTACTGTCGGAAGCCTGCTGGGACTTGGGCTGACCGGGCTGTGGAGGAGGTGGGCGAGGGATAGAGTGAGCGGCGCGAATAGCGATGTTGTTGGCAATGAATGGCTTTTGCAATCGTGTGCGGCATGGGTGGAGAGGGGCACGCAAGACCGGGGCGCGCAGTGGCTGGGCGCGCAGCTGGCGAAGCATTGAAGAAATTACTGGGCTTGTTCGGGTCGCCATTTTTTGCGATTTGAAGGGTTGCAAGGCAACACTGCGTGGGTTGATGCGCCGTGAAGAAATTGGCAAATGAATGTTGATGGAGAGGCGGTTAGAAGGTGTTGGAAGCTCTGATCCGAAAAATATTCAGTTCCAGCGAAACGTCATAGTGGTGGGTCTAGGCAATGCACCAATGAGCACTCACATGCCCGACTTTCACCTTCACCATGAACATGGCTTCATGGCCTCGAATGCAATGCCAATATTAAAGTATTTTTAAAGGAAAACAGACACAGGAAATTTTCTCGTCAAATTGAATATTTGCAGTTTTTAATTTGCGTTCATCTCGGCTGCCTCTGTCAAAAGTCGGCCCGAACGATGCAGCCGTGATTCAGAGTAGTTTCTACCTCCTTCCCTCAAGTCCCTTACTTCGACATGTTTGCTTTCTATTAAGGAAGGGTCTTCTGAAAATCTCGTCCCTCTTTTTATCTCTTTTTGTTTCGATTCCGCCGCATTCCTCCACAACTTGCCTTTACCACCCAGCTGCTTCACCTGTGTTTATCCACTCGAACGGGCCGGTTCTTCTCACCATACGCTAATTCGCCTCCTCTTCATTTTCTCTCAGTTGAGCATGCGTCCAACTCACATCCTCGGCAGCCTCGCTGTTCTTCAGGCGGCTCCTTCAGCCAACGCAAATGATGCGTCGGAGGCTCTAGCCCTGGTCAATCAAGCCCGCCAAGCTCAAGGACTAGCGCCTCTTATGTGGAACTCCGACTTGACAGCCTTCGCCCAGTACTGGGCTAACCAACTCGGGGCGGGTAATCTACATGTCGGCCATGCGCCTCGTGAATTGCGTCCTCAGCAAGGCGAAACCGTATACGGGTACCAAACAAGTCAATGCAATGCCGCCTTCGAAACCCCATTCTTAACTTCCATGTATGGCTGGCTGGGAGAGGCGTCCCAATACAAAGGGCAACCCATCGAAACAGGGGATGAGGAATGGCTTCACTGGTGTATGATTGGTATCCAATATTTGTTTTTGTCAAATCGTCTACTGAAATTAAATTATAGCCCAATGCATGTGGTCGAACACAACCCACATCGGCTGCGCACGTGCATATAGTGTCTCGGAGCCTTACAAGTTTTACAGCGTGTGTCGGTTTTTCCCAGAGGGCAATGTGTAAGTGGAACCCCGAAACTTTGAATTATACCGAAGGCTGATACTTGGCAAGGCTGGGGAAGAAACCCTTTTAGGTGCTGTCCAATCCTTGCCATCTTTATGAAAGGAGGCTGGTTTTCGTCGACATTTTGGGAGCAAGTCAAGAAGTAGCACAATGGCCCGATGGCGAGGCTGGATGTTGCAATCATGTTATTCTAAGAGAGTGTTTTTACAACATCAAATTTTCCAAAAATTCTGGTTGTTGTCAGTGCATAGCGCTTTCAATAACTTGGCATAGTTATGAGGGCATGAGGAGTGTGGCTGTTTTTTTTTCGGTGGCGCGAGTAGTTGGACGTGAGGGGCTAAAAAATGACATTATTGAACCAATATCTACTCGACACTCAGATCGCCAATTTATCTGCTAGTACACTTCTATCATTGTCGCGTCGCTTGTGGAGTTGTCTGTAACGGTTCTGCCCAGGTCCATGGACGATTGAGGCCCCACTTCGACGAGCCATGTGGGGCTATAGGGTAGTCTATGGTCCAAGCTTTGGCGCGGGCTGGCTTACATAACACAACAGCACCTTGCTCGTCCCGCCACCCGGCCCGCCAGCAGCAAATGCTGAATTTGTGGCAGAGCGACGCGATTGAGAAAAAGGTCGTCCAGGTCGCGACTCCATCAAGCACTACGACGGACCCTCGAAATCATCACCACGGATTCCCCGCCACGACGCCATCTCTCCGCAAACGAGCGCCGACGCCGCAGTCGCCACTTTTTCTGCGTTTTCTTTGCATCTCTGCCGTAATCGCCTCGACTTGCGAGTCTGGGTCAAGGGCCAAGGCGAGGCCCCCCCGTTGCGCGTTCGCGTTCCTCACTCTCCCCAGCATGACATGAGCCCAAAGGTCTTCTAGTGCGCACAATGGAACGATCTAAACCCCAAGCTTTCTTGTCGAGCTACGCGCCGCGATTGCGTGGCTTCAACAACTCCCTTCTCACCCCCGTCCTCCCCAGCAGCGCGCCCTCCGGTCCCGTCTCGCGAACGACAAAACGAGGAACCACTATCATCAACTATGCCGAAGATGGCTACGATGACTTAGAAGACGATAGCGATGACACCCGGCGCCGACCTACCGGCTTGCGAAGCCTGCGCAAGGAGGACTCTGCCAGCAGACTAGATCTGGCAGACAAGGCGGGCAAGGACACCAAGGAACCCGTCGACGTGCAGGGCATCTGGCGCGATTGGATGGGCAAGACTCGTCCCGTCAGGAGCGACCAGCAAAATGCGGCTCAAGCAAACCTGCCTCTGACTTTGATCCCGATTCGAATCGACTTGGACATTCCAGCCTTTGTCCCTCCTGCCCCCTTCCCGGCACCAAACCCCAACCAGGTCGACATTTCATTACCTCAGTATCGTCCCCAGGAGGTGACTGTGCCATACAAGCTGCGCGACATATTTTGCTGGAATCTCCACGAAACCCTGATCACAACGGACCAGTTCGCGCAGACCCTAGTTCAGGACCTCGATCTTCCCAACCGACAAATTGTTATTGCTGAGATCAGCAAGCAAATCAGGACACAGCTCGAGGAATATGCCGGCGTTGCGCTTCACCCACTCTTCCACAACGAGCAGCCACCACCAGTTACCCAGCAAACCGCCACTGCCGGAGCAAACGCCACGGGAAGTGGTACCCCCAAGCCAAGTTTGGTTGCCAAGTCTCGCGATGAATCTCCCGCCTCCGGTGTAAGGGTCTCTTCAAGGCCTGATACCCCTGCGCAGACGGGCGGAGCTGGAACACCATCGCAGACGCAAGCTCCCGATGTCACTGCCGAAGCCACACCTATTTTGCCCGACTCGGACGACTACAACCCTGACGACACGTATCGCTGCATTGTCAATTTAAATCTGAACCTAGCATCGATGCTTTACACGGACAAATTTGAGTGGTCACTATTGCACCCACCGGGCACTGCGGAGGCTTTTGCAAAGGTTACTTGTGCAGACCTTGGTTTGACGGGTGAATGGATTCCAGCCATGACACACGCCATCTACGAGTCTGTCCTGCGCCTCAAGAAGGAAGCTTGCGAAGCAGGCGGTCTCGTTGCCGGGTGGGGTGGCTTGCAGCAAGAACTACCCAACGATGCTGCACTTGGTCAAGAGGCTGGTTGGAGATATGATCCTGACCAACTTGCGGATGATTGGGAACCCAAGATTGAAATTCTGAGCAAGGAAGAGATTGAGAAGCGAGAAGGCGACCGCGAGCGCCAAGTCCGACGATTACGTCGTGAGACTGCGCGATTCAGTTCGACAACGGGCATGTTGGGAGGCACGCCATTTGGTGCCGTCGTCGAGGTGGAAGAGGAGAGGATGGGAAGAGGCGAGCGCTCCAAGAAGAAGCGCCGCTTCCGAAGCCTGAGCCCCTTGGGACGGGGCGGGACTCCAGGAGGCCGTGGCACTCCTGACGTCGGTGGATATGGAGGTGGTGGTGCCCTGACGGACCAGGAAAGGCTTCAGTGGAGGTGCGGGCATTGTCGAATCTGGGGAACAAATGTGTGGGCCGTGCGAGACGGCCCGGCAGGTCCAAGGGTAAGTTTCTTTGCGAGCCGGTGGGCTACTGCTGGGTGTGTTGCTAACCTGTTTACTAGACTCTTTGCGCCAACTGTGGATACCTCTACGAGCGCGACCAACGACTTCCCCGCCAGACAAAGAATCTACATCTACTAGACATTCGTGCGGTCTAGGAGCCCACTAGCGAGCTCGGTCAACAGAAGTTATCGTTTGAAGAAACCCAGCAACATGCGCCTCCTCCAATCTCCTTAGCAGGGCAAGGGTCAATCCCGACGAACGTGGCATATTGCTCACCTTTCTCTTGGGGCAGTTCGGTCCACGCCCTCACGCGGAGACAGCGTAGCGGCATTGCGTGTTAGCCATGTTTTGGAGTCTATTTTGCGAGCAAAAGCTTGGGGTGGTGGATATTTGGCAGTGATGTGTTTTGGCGTCTCGGATGGTCGGAATTCCTCAGTGGATGGTTTTTGATGTTGGTAATTCTTGGTGGAGAGGGACTTGGGGGCTTGTAGACTATCTTGTGTAGAGTATATGAAGCCTGCGTGACCCGGTTTGACTTGGGCCGGGCGAATGGCATGCTTGGCAGTTACAATCTCATGGTTGGTGGAGTGGACCAAGTTGAAGATGCAATCGGATCCTCGGGCCTGTTGTGTGCATCGTCTTGATGGACGGTGGGACTGGACATCTGCGTGTGTATATTCAGGCCGGTACCTGGCATATTCAGGGGAAGATGTTCAAAGGAACGTCACGTGGCCACACCAATGCAATGTCCTTCTCACGATGCAACTTCCCGTCATCAATCAGCGGACAGCATGTCTTTCCATCCCCACACCTCCGAGCAGCGCAGTAGCATCCATCTACAAGTTCCGAATTCCAGGGCCCTAAATCAGAATTGTTCCCCGTCCCTCAGGCTCTTGGCTATCGAACCACTTAGACGCCCGCAGCCCGCATTGGGACATCTCGGAGGCTTCCCCTCCACGTCTGGTCCGGTGACTGCGGATGCACCCCGCATTATCAGGGCGGGTCGCCCATAAACTACTACGCTCGCGATGATTCCCGCGAGTGGGCGTGAGGGCCGTGTGCAGCGCCGAGCGCAGCAAAGCGCTGTTATGCGGTTCGAGCCGAGCCATGCTCTCTTTCTCTCACCTTGAGCATAGTCACAAGTTATTGGCCGCCCTGTCGCTATTGCCAGGGTATAGGTTCAGGCTCTTTTCAATTGCCTCGGCAATCGCCTTCGCTTGCCATCTAATATCTCTCAAACTAGAGACTCCAAGGTGCTAAACGATGTTGTTATGAAAGGGCCAGGCGGGATGTCTAGCCTGATCAGGTTTTGAGGTCCAGCTACACCTCTCTGGTCCCGACGGAGCCATCATGGCCCGGAATAAGCACCCATCCAACCAGATTACCATCCAACCAATTTACACCACACCCAGAGAGAATAAAGGGGTTCAGGGGCCCACAATCTGCATTCCTGCTTTAGGTTATTCCGGTCCTGGTATTGCATATCACATGTGCATTCACATCGATAGTGTGACGATCGGTTCCAGTGTTTTAACCCCAACCGGAAACCACTTCAGCACAACTCTGCACTGGGCACTGGGCCTTTCTTGCTACAAAATATCAGGGATAGTGTGGGGAGCGCCTGAGTGAAGGATCTAAGCTAAAGAAGACATCCGACCCTGGAAGCCGTCGCGATATTCCGGCGGATCTGGCAACCGCATGTTGCCCGACGGCTTGGTGGATGTAAGCCTAACCTTGGCCCGAGCAGCATCAACGAGGTCCACCAGGAACATGAAGCTACTCAGACACCCTTTCGGTCAATTATTTCCAAGAGGGCCCTCGCGGACGGGCTCCCGAAGTGCCGAAACTCTGTATAGACATGCCCTCAATCAACCTTCTAGAGTGTCTGGAGAGTGCTGGACTAGAAAGAATAAGCCAAGTCTTCTGTAGTGATTCGTCTTTCTTCACGTCGCCATCGAGCCAAAATTCCGAATGAAGAGGAAGCATCTTTACAAAATCGTTTTCAAAAGGTTTAGAAAGCAGGGCGTGATGGATGCTTTCTTGGAAACCATGCTTAGCAATTGCCCAAAAGGATTACAACGACTGGAAGCAAACGATGAATCACGACCAACATTCACCGCTGGCTTACAAAATATGGCCGGATCACAATGCCGGATTTGGAGGCCAAGTTCAGCCTCGGAAGCAGTTGGGTTCCGTTTGGCCGAGTAGAGGTTCAACAGCAGAGTGCCTGGGCGCGTTATTCTACCCGCTCGACAGCAAGCACCATGGGTGACGTATGGTACCTGAAAGATTACTCAAAGTGGTGCGGCGGATTCGGCAACGATTCAATGATGAGCCGATCTCTTGAAGTGAGGGTTGCACACTTCTATGAGCTTGGAAGATGAAGCTCGAGCCACGAGTTGTGACTGAAGCTTTCTACGGGTCTCTGCTTTTCGGTCCTTTGGCTAACCATATAGTTGGGCCCTGGACCTATATTTGCCGGCAAAATACGATTTCCAGGGCAAGACCTGTGAATTTGCCTCAAGGTCCAAAGTTGCAGAGCATCTAAACGCTGGGCATGAATCCATAATATTGGCATCAGCGTGGCTCAGCTTCAGACTTGGCGGCGCAGGTTCTTTGCACGACTTCGGGTTTATCAGCGGGCGACAGCCCGATGGTCAATTATTCAGAGGCTGAGTGTCTGAGCCGGCAGGCTTCCCATAAGCGACGTTGTCCCGTGTGCCGAAGAAAAAGCCCTCCAATCAAATGACAGGACGACGATGAAGGTCCAGTGGGCCATGTCACACATCCTCCCGCAACAGTCGATGATTACAATCGTCATGCACTTGTTGAAATTGACTGCGTAGCTGAGGGTGGCCAATGTATACACGGAGGTCATCACCCGAATATCCCGGGCCAAGCGGAAGAATGCGACTGTGGTTATCCCAGCACCTCCCGAGCCTGGTAGTTTGTGGAGGCGGGTCTTTTACCACACCGTCGATGACATGCCCTGTCTCCAAGCCGCCCTGTGACTGGAACTATGTGATGCCTGTCAAATAGAGGTGGCATTATGCCGTCCTGGAGGGGGGAAGACGCGGGCCGTAATCCGTACATAGCCTCCGCAAGTGGAGCAAATACTTGTCAATCACAGTCCCTTGGGTGAAGCTGAGATAGTTGAATGCTGTGGGGATCATAGAGCTCCTGGAATCTCTTGGATAGTTACAAATGTCTCATCAGCTCATATAAAATCAGAAGGAAGAGAAGTATATAAACTCGCGTCATTGCCTCTCGATTTCAAGATATCCTCCCATCCTCATCCTCAAGTTCATCGCCTCAGCTTGATCTTTACACTTCTCAGCACAAACCCGCCAGAGTTGTACACAATGTTCAAGACTCTCGCCACCATCTCGGCCTTGATTGCCGCGGCCAAGGCTCAGCAAGCTTGCACCTTGACTACCGAAACTCACCCAAAACTCACATGGTCTAAATGCACCACCAGCGGGTGCACCAGCGTCTCCGGCTCCGTTGTGGTTGATGCTAACTGGCGATGGACTCACACCACCAGTGGAAGCACCAACTGCTACACAGGGAACGAATGGGACACATCCATCTGCACCAGCAACAGTGTCTGCGCTGACAAGTGCTGCTTGGACGGCGCTGACTACGCGGGCACGTATGGAGTGACCACAAGCGGCAACCAGCTCAACCTCAAGTTCGTGACCAAGGGCCCCTACAGCACCAACATCGGTAGCCGTCTCTACCTCCTCGAGGATGACGACACCTACCAGATGTTTACGCTGCTAGGCAACGAATTCACATTCGACGTGGACGTTTCAGGAATTGACTGCGGTCTCAACGGCGCGCTCTACTTTGTGTCCATGGAGGAGGACGGTGGCAAGGGCCAGTACTCTGGAAACAAGGCTGGTGCCAAGTACGGAACTGGTTACTGCGACAGCCAGTGCCCTCGCGATGTCAAGTTCATCAACGGAGCGGTAAGCCCACTCGGGTTCGTGTGATTCTATCAGATACTAACCAATACAAACAGGCCAACGTTGAGGGCTGGGTGCCGTCCGAGGATGACATCAACGCAGGTGTTGGCAACCTGGGAAGCTGCTGCGCTGAGATGGACATCTGGGAGGCCAACAAGAAGGCGACGGCTTACACGCCTCACCCTTGCGACAACAACCAGCAACACTCTTGCACGGGCAACGCCTGCGGAGGCACATACTCGACCACGCGCTACGCTGGCGACTGCGATCCCGATGGCTGCGACTTCAACTCTTACCGCCAGGGCAACAAGACCTTCTACGGAAGCGGCTCGGGCTACACCGTCGACACCAGCAAGAAGCTGACGGTTGTCACTCAATTCATCGCGGGCAGCAACAGCCAGCTGTCTGAGATCAAGCGCTTCTACGTCCAGGACGGAAAGGTCATCCCCAACTCCCAGTCGACTGTTTCCGGCGTCAGCGGAAACTCCATCACGTCTTCTTACTGCTCCGCCCAGAAGACGGCCTTTGGCGACACCGACTCCTTTAGCGCCCACGGTGGTCTCTCCCAGATGAGCGATGCTGTTGCCGCTCCCATGGTTCTTGTCATGAGCCTGTGGCACGATGTAAGTCTCTACCATGTCCCCCGTCCCCCGTCCCCTGCTCCTCGAACCCTGATCTAACTCGCCTTACAGCACTACGCCAACATGCTCTGGCTCGACTCCACCTACCCCGTCGATTCCACCAAAGCCGGCAGCGCTCGCGGCCCCTGCCCAACCAACTCTGGCGACCCCGACACACTCGAGTCAACTGTTCCTGACTCTTCTGTGTCCTTCTCCAACATCAAGTTCGGTCCCGTCGGCACCACCTTCAGCGAGGGCAGCTCGACCGACCCTACGGATCCCACGGACCCCGGTAGCGGCACGACCGTTCCCAAATGGGGCCAGTGCGGTGGCAGCAACTGGACCGGCAGCACCACCTGCGAGTCCGGATCCACCTGTGTCAAGGTCAACGACTTCTACTCCCAGTGCCAGTAAGTTACTTGCAGAGAAGCTAAGCAGTGGACCATGAGCGGTAGGGTTTGAGAGAGAGGCAGAGCTAGGGGGGCAGAGCAACAAGGAAAGACGTGGTGGATGCATTCATACAAAGGAGGAGAAAGAAGGCCCATTGCGAATTTCATATATATACATGTTCCTTTTCCTATTTCAGTTCTACTTCTCTTCATGTCCATATTATACTTGTCATTTGATTAGTATACATTCATTCCAGATTGCAATTTACTTTTTTTTTCTCGTCCATGGCAAAGTACCAGCAAGCAGGCTCAAGGAATTGTGATGCGATGCGACAAGGATTCTCCATTTTTCAGGTCTGCACCAAGTCAGGATCCGAAGCCACTTGGAACTTGCAACTTCCCACTTCCCTGCACATAGTGGATTGACCTAAGCCATCTCAATGATTGCTGTGCAATGGTTTCAAGTGAATGGAGCAATGTCGAATCATTAATTACTTGTACGGATTTGGGGGTGGATACAATATGGGCTTTCAATCAAGAAGGTGCGTATAGATTCTCTGTATTCGGGTATATTGAGCAAATACGATTATTGTCCAACTCTGTTTGAACCA
Organism: Calonectria honghensis; assembly: GCA_013403855.1. Classification (NCBI taxonomy): domain Eukaryota; kingdom Fungi; phylum Ascomycota; class Sordariomycetes; order Hypocreales; family Nectriaceae; genus Calonectria; species Calonectria honghensis. Next base: position 50,166 of record VTGB01000089.1, on the reverse strand, counting down.
CCCACCTTGGCCGTACTATTTACTCTGTGGTTCATCATCCATTTATACTATTAGCGCTAGATGCGCAAACACCATGATTTAATTAAAAGTCAAAAAATAAATAACAACTAAGCAACCTCGCGTCGCTGCTCCGACTCGCGAATCTCGGAGCCGTCCTTGAGCTCGACGGGCGGGGGCTGGGAGGGCTCGCTGCCGATGCCGAGCATCTGGGCGCCCTTCTCGGTGTGGTCGGCGCCGCCGAAGATGACGTCCATGTTCTCGAGGGGGATGCCCTTTGTCTCGGGGACGAAGAAGTAGACGAAGAAGGTGAGGAGGATGTTGACGCCGACGAAGAAGAAGAGGCACTTGAGGCCCGTCTTGGCGAGGAAGGTAGGGAAGAACTGCTGGAAGATGGTGTTGGCCACGTTCTGCGACTGCGAGGCCATGCCGACGGCCTGGGACCGGACGTTGGCCGAGAAGACCTCGCTGGTCCACATCCAGACGACGGCACCCCACGAGGGCTTGTAGAAGAAGCTTGATATCCATGTTAGCGAACTACACGAGGATAATTTCTTTTTTTTTTTTTGGGGGGGGGGGGGGGGGGGGGGGGGGGATCACCACTATCGGGATTCATCCCAACTCAGCCCAGCCCGTCCATCACCTCATTCCCACCACCATCTTACCCGGACTCCTTCACTGTCACCTTTCCCCCCTCCCTCTCGGCATACCTTTCGCACTCATCTTGCGTCCATATCAGTTCTGCCTGAGCAACTCACCTAGAGAGTCGACTCCTCGCTTTTTCTTCCAACCATGACTTCGACGGGCGTCTCCGTCCTAAAGTTCGTTGGGACCGTTTCCCTCGGCCTGCTGACGGTATGTCATTGATTGATTCATTCATCCACTCACCCCGCCATTGGGAAACCCTTGCTCCCCTGGTTCTCTCTTGTGGGTTGACCCCGTCTCGTCAATCTACAGGCTTAATGCTCGCAATCCCATCAATCCATCCATCATCGCACTGCACATCGTGCTTCTCGTTCGCTTTGTCGCTTGGCGCCCTAGCATAGCTGCCTTAGACAGACGCATGGTGGTGCGAGCGCCGGATAACATCGACGTCATATCGACCAATCCCACTCCTCCATGCCATCATCGCCCGCAAATTTAAAGACATTGGCTAACAAACCCGTCACTTTGTATAGGGCGTCTCCTACTCCGTCTCCAACTTCGCACTCCCTTCCCTCCTTCAGCTCCCTTCTTCGTCTGCTGCCTCGCATGGCCTCTCAACCCTCTCAGAGACGCTCAACACGCCCATCTTGGCCCTGACGTCGCTCGCTACGGCGCCCTTCCTCATTTGCTTCGCCTTCGCCCCGCGCAACGCCCGCCACCCTTACCTGCTCTACACTTCGCTCCTCGCCGCCCTCTCCACCGTCGCGCCTGCGCTCCTGCCTCAACCTGCCGCTCCCCGGCCCGCTCCTCCCGCCCCTGCTGTTAAGTCCTCTGCTCGAGCCCGCATGGAGGCCAGCTACGAGGTGCTCGGCGATGCTCACAGTGAACCCGCAAGTGAGGAGGAGATTGACGATGTTAACGGCGAGGAAGTCCGCGCCAGTGTTGAGGGTCTGACCCGAAGCTATCTTGCACGCACCACCCTCGCTGCTCTCGGTTTTGCCATGGCCGTTGTGGGTATCTGGGGAGATGGTGCTCCCGCCGCCATCGTTTATGTCTCGTAGGAATGTGGTGATTATGTCTTCATGAAGCTGGAACTTTTTTTCTCTTCTCCAATTTTTATTTTCGATTGCAAACCGGGTGAGGGAAGTGTGTATTCGCAGAACACGGGCGTTTTTATTGCTATTTCATAAATGATACTCAACCCAGAAAGCAGGGATCCTCTCCAATCAATGAACATGAAAGCCCCAATCAATCACAGTTCAAACTAGTCTTTCTATTTGGAAGCAATTGCTTTCTCAGAGTATCTTGATTCTTGAACACGTAAACATCATAACGTAAGTAGCCATCATCTTGCTCTGTTGGTTGCATCCTCAACCACGTGCCCCCATGGTTCTCAAATCGACGTAGTTGATTTTGATACATTAAACCTCCATTCCCCGAGAATACCAATAAAACATCTCTTTACTCATCATCCTCCTTCTCACTATCATCATTCACCCAGAAGTCCCTCAACCGCGAGGTCATCTGACCAACTGCAAAATCTGTGACCTCCCCTTCCTTTTCTTCCTTGTCTTCACCCTCGTCATCGTCGTCTCGGGCCTGAATACTAAAGTAACGCGAGGCCGAATACTTCTCGCCCAGCCTCCTGGCAACATCATTGGCCTCGTTAAGGCTTACGAGCCGGCGGTTGTGAGGATGCTTCTTCATCATTGTCGAGCAGAGGTCCCACATGACGAGTTTTGACAAATCCTCTCCCGATGTACCGTCATCCTTGTTGCCAACACCCATCGAGGTGAGGATGCGTGGGATGTCCGAGTCGCTGTATTCACTGCTTACGCCTAGGCTGACGAGGTATTCTTTCCTCTGTTGCAGTGTCTTGCCTTCCTTGGCCGCTTCGGTCTCATAGTTTTTGGGACTCTTCCCAATCTTAGCATTGACTCGGCAGGTGCCCTGAAGTCTCACGCCAGATGGCTTCACAAACTTCCTTGCAGTTACTCGGTCGTGAGCTACCTCTGCTGGGGTGCGTCCGACTGCGTTCTCTCGGTAGAGCAATCGAGGCTGGAATTCAGCCAATACCTGCGCCAACGAGAGCATATTGGTCATGATTGCTGAATGAAGACATGTGTCTCCTGCCCCATTAAGCATCTCCAACTCCTCTCCCTTGGAGTATTCCAGCAAAAGTTTGAGCATAGCCACAACTTCTGCCTCATCGTCATATGGCTTTCTGTAGTACCACTGAGACTCCATTCCCGCTCCCGAGGTCTTTTCGATCCACGAGTGCAGAGGAGTGGTACCATTCTCATGGAGGTTTTTGCGCTGCAAAAACAGATGGCTTCGCAGACCGGGGTCGAGCAAGTCAAGAAGTGGCCTCAATTGATGAGCCTTGGGGCTGCATGAAACCGCAACATGGAGCAAGTTTTCGCCCTTGTGGTTGCGAACTGACTGATCAGCATTGCCTTCAATCAAAGCCTTCGCAAACTTAACCCGACCAAGTCGGCAAGCCACCATAAGAGGCGTATCCCCCTGGGAGTTCTTCTTTTCAAGTGATTCAGGGCAGGCTTCAATGAGATACTCGATAAGCTCCAAGGCTGCGACAGATGTGTTTGCCAAAACAGCACAGTGCATCACAAGATCGTCTATATACTGAGTCAGATTCTGAAAATTGGCGTGGAAGAACATTTACTCACTGTCAGCTCCAAGCCATTTTGATACGGCGCGGTCAAATCCTCCAGGGCTCTCCTTGATGTGCTTGAGCCTGGAGTCCTCTCGAGCGGCCTTGGATTTGCCAAATTCACCATAAAGCCGATGAGGGGCATCTCCAAGGAAAAACTCCACGCTCTCAATATTTCCGGCAAGTGCAGCGTGGAGGAGAGGAGGCGTCTTGATGCCTGTCGTCTTGACAACCATGCTGCGACCAGCTGTAGCCCAGTCATTTCTGTTGATCCGGTCAATATCACATCTCTCTTTTCATCACAGATTGTTTTAACGTACCGTTTCTTTCCGTAAACTGTCAGACCCTGGTAGTATCGTGGCTTCTTTTTCATCTCGACGCCGCTCTTTTTCACTAGATGATCAAGAGGAATTCCAGCGCCAGTACGCTTGATGATCAAAGAAAGCTGTTGCGTTCTTCCATGTTCAATGGCCCAAAGGAACACATATTGATCCAAGTTGAACTTTCCAGAAGACTCGCTCTCGTCATCGCTCGCGTCATCACCTTCAAATTTCTGGCCTGAGCAATGTTGGGCCAAATCCAAAAGGGCCTTCAAACTAGCAGTGCTGTCTTCCTCCATGGCGTGAATAAACATATTATACTTCTCCGAGTATGATCTGTCTTTTTTCGCCTTGACTCCAGGCACATTATCATTGATAAGATCAAGTGGTTTAGTGTGAGATTTGACCTGCATGGAAACCTGTCCGATGTTGTCAACAGTGAACTGCTGGTCCACCTTATGGGACACAAGACGAGGTTCGCTATCATCAGATTCTGCATCAGATTCTTCATCTGAATAACCATCTTCGTCATCGTCGTCATGCGTCTCCATTTTGAAGCGAACTTTCTCCTTTTCTACTGGGGACCACTGGGCTTTGACCATCTCCAAAATTGCCGAGGCGGTTTCGTAATGTTCGCGCAGGAATGCGACAGAAAATGGAGAATGCCCACCGCTGTGGAATACTGCAAGTTTCAAAGGTGTCCTGTCTTGTTCAGGCCCCCAGGCTTGAAGGCAAAGGGTTTTGATTTTCTCAACATCTCCGGCCCATGCAGCTTCCATTCTGTGATGTTTTAGTAAGAAAAATATGAAAAAAGACGGTGTGACTCACAGTTCAATATACCCATCTCGCCTGGTTTCAGTCATGTCGCTATCATTGCTGAAGGAAAAGACATATTCGTAAGGTTTGGGGCCGTCTTGCTCTCCAGACTTAGCACGACCAGAATTATCCTCGTCGTTGTGTTTAGCATTGGGGTACAGTTCCTTGAAGGTCTTGCCTCCACGACCAACTATGGCCTCTTCAAGAACCTTGAAATCCTTCAGTGTCTCTTGAATTGCCTCCATTTTCAAGGCGTTGCCCTTGCACTCTTCGAACTCCTTCTTCCTCTTCTCATAACTTTTTAGGTCATCCTTGAAGCTCTTTAGGTTTGACTTGATTTCATTGGAAACGACCCAGTGCGAAAATGTCCCTTCGATAAATTTGGACAGGTATGCATCGATTCCAGGAGTCTTTACAGGCTTTTGGGGGGCTGCCTCGCCAGAGTACTCACTCAATTCTTTGATCGAGCTTCGTACAATATCCAAGGCAGACTGGCCTGTTCTCCAGCTGTAGTTGTTGTATATCACGTCCTCCGCATCCTTGTTGAGAGGGTTCGGGTCAGCGCCCTGTTCCAAGAGCTTCATTGCCACTCCAGTGTTGCCATTTCGAACAGCGAGGATCAGTGGCTGTTCCATGGAGCTCCTATGCTTTTTCTGGTTGGATTCCAGATTTTCCAGGCGCTCAGACATAAAGGGAGACACCTTGGCTGCCTTCAACCAGGTCTCAAAGTCAATTTGAGGCAGCGCACCTCCCTCAAGCAATTTGAGAACCATGATAGGATCGCCCTGGTCAACTGCTGTATGGAGAGGCGCAGTTGCCCGCGTGTTCCAGTAGCTTCCTTCAAAAACCAGATGGTTTATAGCTGACTTGACGCCGGTCTTATCGTTGTCCCAAAGGGCTTCTACGAGATCCATCTTGCCGCTTTCGATGTATCTGTGGAATGCCGTACAGCCGTTTGGATCACCTTGCGAACAGGTTGCGCCGAGCTTCAGGAGAAGCTGAGCCATTGACTTTGCCTTGTCGCCTGGGAGCGTAAGGGCCAGAGTCAGCGTCAAGATAGCAGCAGTGTCGGTTGAATCGCTGTTAAGAAACTTGACGGGCAAAATTGAATCAGCTCCATACTATAATTGTGTTAGCGTAACAAGCCCAAGAATTCCTCCAACTCGTCAAACTTACATCACACAGAAGCTTGACAGCCTCTTCTTGGCCTTCGACGATGGCAAGGTGGAGTGGTGAGCAAGGTACGTCCCAGGCAAGAACATCAATCTGGTAGTAGTCTGGGTCATCCTCCGATTCACCCGGCACGATATCGTCGTCTTGGTCATCTTCTTCTTCTTTCCTGACCTTGACAAACGACGCCGTCGTCATGGAGGCCGTATCGGCATCGGTCGTCTCATCATCAATAAGCTCGCCATCTGACTCTTCTTCACCTGAGCTCGAACCTGAGTCGGAAGTTCTATCTTTCATCTCCACATCTTCATTTTCCTTCTTGGCGGCTTTTGCAGCTTTTCGGCGCTGGTCCTTACGTTCTTCCTCCATTTCTTCGTTTTGAATACTTTTTTCCATCAATATCTTGATCATTTCCAGCTCCCCTCTAGCAGCAGCCAGATGCAAAGCCGTTCGTCCATCGGCCAGGCGGGCAGTAAGTCGAGATCCATGATCAACGAGGCATTTGACCACTTCGGAAGTCGAAGTCATGACAGCCAAATGCAGTGGCGATCGACCAGTGTAGTCTCGCTTGTTGGGATCTGAGCCCTCCTGGCTAAGCCAGTTGAGGACATCGTCAATGTCGCCATTGACGATAGATTGGCACAATCTGGCTGTATTTCCTACATATGCCATGTCTGTCCAGTCTTGTTCAGTCAAGGGGTTGAACGAGCCAATCTGCTGTCTGCCAGGATCATCAATAAGAAAGGATACCTTGCCCGAAATATAAATTTCGGCCTCCTTTTCGGCAACTTCAATTTCCTCGGGCGTCACAGGCTCCGGGCAGCTCCCACAGCAATCTTCGATGACATCTTGAACGCGACCAAAGAACGCTGGGTGACGGTGCAGATACACTTCCCTGTGATCAGGTTGGTTCCATTCGGCGTTGAGGAGAAGATCTCGGGTGTAGCAAAGTTTCTCAATGCGTTTCGCGTTAAATTGCTGGCCATATGGGACTGTGAAGGTGTGGTAATTGCTGATGTCTTCCTCCGAGAGCCAATCTGCGATCTCATCCTCGTGGTAGTCCTTGATATTACCATGAAGAACAACCCTATTCCCTCGGTTGACGGCGGGACGGCCACGTTCAGTTCGTCGCTTATTGAGATAGGTTTCTCTAGCGCCGGTAGTAGGAAGTCTCTCAAGAACTAAAAGACGTGCCAAGCCAAGAGTGCGTTGGAAACTTCTCTCAAATATGGTAGGGTCAACACGGGCTCGGTCCAGTTCAGGCCAATAAACTTCGAAATTTCGATGAGAATATTTCGAAAGGCGGTTTTCGTACGAAGGACTTCGCCGGCTGAGGTCAATGTGGTTGGTTTGGGTGATGAAACTACCAAGCGCTCTTGGAGTGACATACACCTGCTTTCCATCATAGGCGCCGCCAGCGGCATCAATATCGAATCCAGTGAGAATCTCGCTCACGGACTTATAGACACGCAGCACAATCTAGCTTGATCAGAATTGATAGAAAATATTAAAACACAGGGACCATTCTTACCTGGACATGGCGGACAGGATACTGACTGGCGATTGTAATGGCATACTTGGTTCTCACCACGGTTACCTCGTTCAGAAGAGCATCTTTAATCGATTGTTCAATGTTCTTGATCTTCTCAATGGCTTGATCATGAGTCAATCCGTAGAGGAAAAGATCAACATCAGATGCTGGACAGAATTTTTCATGATAGTATTCGCGCAGCTTGCGTTTGGTGGTGTCAAATGCTTTCGGAACAGGCAGAAGGCAGTTGATGACAGAGGATCCAGCCGCAACAACGTTGCTCCAGTCCATATCGGCGAGGGAGGACTCGGAAAAGAGGTTGAAGTTCTTTTGGTACTCTGCTAAGTTGGCAACTGTAGCGGGAGAGCCATGAGGGCGGCGCTTATCGTCAGGTAGAGCCATAATGTACCTAGACTTTTCTTCTTCAGACTCAGTCTCGAGATCTCTTGCACGAGTTGTGATCAAATGGGTGTCATCGGTGAAAAGTGGAAGGACGTTGAGGTGAGGGTCGTTCAGAATTGGATTCTGGCGATCTTGAGCATAGACAGAACGCAGATTGGCCTCATATCTGCGGTAGGGTTCCATGATTTCGATCATTGATTTTTCAGGGTGCTCAGAGATGTATCTGGCCAACTCCTTGTGGGGAGCTGGCAGCTGAGGGAGGTCGGCCATGTTGTGATGGTGATGTGGGTGAAGGGATGAAGGAGAATGAGGAAGAGGGAGACAGGTGAGAAAACGGAGGTGCGTAAAGACCAAGAAAATTTATGAGGAGGAGGAGGGGGATATTTGGGGAGGAAGGAGAGGTGCGATGGCACCAAAGACAAGTGTACGGTCGTAGGTGTAAGTGATGGTACTTGGCAAGTGGGGGAGGGGCGGCAAGCTTGGGCATGCACCAACGGCAGTAGTGCAGTGAGCTGAGGTGGAGGCCAGGGGAGCTGGACCTGTAGCTTTAACAAACCCAGCAGGGCAAATGAATAAAAAAAAGCAACGTGGAAATTGAAGCCGAGCTTAAAGTGAAGTAATTGAATCGGAATCAATGGGAATCTGACCAAGATGAGCAATGCTGACCCGAATTCGAGTGAGGCTTTCATTTGGCTTTATAGCTAATGCCAAGTCTGTCCCAAGGTACTAATACATCAGCTACTCAAGCTTGCCAGAAGCCACCAAAAACTGTTGGCTCGCTGTGCCTAATCCCAGATCCACGACGCACGCTGCCGCTACACCGCCCCTGCCATCGCTACAGGTTCGCATCGCCCCGGAAGCAGCTTAGCACGCGACGCGGGTCCCTACAAGGGGCTTCGTTCCGCTGCACAAGGGGCGATGCTGCCTGGAGCGCAGTGTTTCCGTCAACGCGAAACCCCGTGATTGCATAGACCTTGCTGATCCTGGAAATCCCCTTGACCTCGTCGCCCCACTGATGCCTAACTGGACGAGTTGTCCAACACCTCAACATCACGCTGAGCTGTTCGGCATTGGTGGCGAGCCGTGAATCCTCACAGTGTCAAACGTCAGATTATCAATACGACACAATGATCCCATATTTATGATCCATCGTGATCCATGACCCAACCATGGCCGCAGAGTAAGCACAAGATCAACCCCTCTTCCTATTATCAACAGGCAGAAGCGCCCATCTTATTTTCATCATTGGTTTACATTCACTCGCGCGACGAGTACATTACATGTGAGGGGATTGCTTTTTTCTCCCTCTTTTCTAAAGCTAATGTTCAATTAAATGAAATTGACTTTGGTCGTGGATGCTCGCATCTCCAAAACCTTCCAGCCACCTTCACAATTGTTGCATCTGGCAGTTGTAGTAAAGGTAAAAAGAAATAACAAAGGAGAATTCGAAACAAAATCCAATATACCGTTATAAGTCCATTTGACTTTTATTAATCTTAACGATTACTCATTAAAAAAACAACGCTTGAAGCTACAGCCAATTGATGGCGAGTGTGCTGGTGCTATAGAGATGAACGGGAGACTGTGAGAGCAAACTACCACATTTGTTGGAGAGAGAAACCGCATTCTAGTCATCTGTTCATCTCTTAGCATCACGATTTTAGGCGACTACTTCTGAATGTAGATCATTAGCAATTGCAGGCATCTGAGCTGTCCACTTCCCAATACTCAAAATCCAACTCTGTAACCCCATACCCGAAATTGACCCTACCTCACCTATCCTCACCTATCAAGTCATTCATTTCGTCTACCAAGAACAGACGAGCATGTTAGTTGATTCATGGGCTCTCTACCATGAGACCTGTCTAAGTCAACAAAATCATCAGCCACAAACCTATCGTTGGAAAAAAGGCCGACGACGTGTCAAGTCGCAAAAACATGACCATATGTGAATTTAACCGTAATATAGATCTATTTGATGATATTCCTGGGTCCCATCCATGAATGTGGCAGCGTCCTTTTCAAAGTGAGAGCGTTTGGACACTTCAGTCTTGGGATCATGCAATACAGGGATACTTGGCACCACATGGCCTCCTCCACAGTAATTCATGAGCAAAAGGAATTGGCAAGCAGATAAAGAGTAAAAAAATAATCAATGATATTGACGTCGTGAGCGTAGCCAAAAAAAATTAGATCCGCGACAGAGACAAGATTCGAACTTGCGCGGCCGAAGCCAATGCATTGCGACTATTCGAGTGCATCCCTTTAACCACTCAGGCACTCTGCCACTTATAGCATCTTATGATGTCAGAGTTGACGAAAAGCGACTAGATATAACCCTCAATTTTCTCTTCATTTCTCAATTTGTTACTTTTACTCAATATTGCAAATAGTAGATGAATATTCTTGATTTTTCTATTACCCAGCCCATTTTATTCACTCCAAGACCAAAGAGCACATCTTTTGATGATTTGGACTGTTCGTCTTGTCCAATTTCCAGAACAGGGAATGGTTGGTGGCGCGTGCCCAATTAAACGCGTTGTCATGATCGCTGTCCCAGAAAGGTTGTATGAATCCCATAAATATTTTTGCATGAGCATGCAATATTCATTGCCGCTGTGTGATTCCTACCCTACTTTGGTCTGAAGCAATGTTAGGTCTATTTGCAGTTGTCCTAATGTGTTCTCTTGGAGTCTTGTTAAACCAACCTCGACAATCCTCTGCAAATGCGAATCTATGTTGTCTGAAAAGCCATAATATCATCATGATCACGCTTGCAACTTTTAGCATAGATACCCAAATAGCCGAAAAACCGAATCCAAACAGCCCAAAAAGGCTACTAGAACCAAAAGAATCCAAGACTCCATTCGTTCACGATTTCTCTAATACACAAGAGGTATAGGGTAACATACGCAGGACAATCAAAAACCTCTTTACGAAAAAAAGTGAATCACGTGTTTACGCATCCGCTGACTAACCGAGGCGCGACGCGGTGTCGCACCGGGTCTCCACCGAAATCATGATAACATCTAGGCGGACACAAAGCTCTCGCATTGCATGAAGAAATACAAACGGCCATTCAGATGACAGCAGGGCTAGATGCTGAAAGATTTACCGATGATATTTTGTCGGCTTCATGACTCGCAATAACCTCGCTGATCACCTGCCTTGGCTGTTGAAAGACCTCGCTCTCACCAAACCTTCGACATTATCGTTTCCCAGTGCCGCTGACGGTTCTCAATCAGCACTCCCTCGATCACAATCGTGTGACTCCTCCGGAGCCCAAGACGCTGGAACCGAACCAACCATAGAAATTGAAGACGGACCATACCCGGACCGCACTGCCTCTAACAAACCAAATGGCCCGGACAGAGCGAATAGAACATCGTGGGATACTGACCAGGTGATACCGGTGGAGGACGCGATGGCACGGCTCACATCTAGCGCCAAGAACAAAAAACCAAGTCTTGTTTCAAAGCCTCAACAACAACTCCTCACTCCCGCATCCACAACAGGCAATCGCTTGGCCCAACCGGAATCACAGGCCAAGCGTGCTATTGGTGAGTACAACACAACGTTACAGATAAAGAGGCGAAGTCTAACACTCCACAGATTCGAGGAGCCCTAGAATAAGTCGAGACGATGCCTCACCGCCGAAGAAAAAAATTGCCCCCCCAGAAGCCTTTCGTTTTAGCAGTCCAGAATTTCCCGACTTGGATGCCGTCGATCTCGAATGTATGGACTTGACCGTTGACCCGTTTGGATCATCCGATTCATTCCTGTCCGACAAAGATGTCAAAACTAGACTGGATGTTTCCATAAAGAAACCAGAACTTCCCATGTCCAGTGCAAGAAAGAGAAAGAAGAAAGACACCATCAAGGAAGAATTCGCCGATATAGACGACTTCCCTGATGTCTATGAACTCTTAGGCACCGACCCCCCCATATCGAGCCCAAGCCGATCTATATCACGTCGGAAGGATGTCAACAGCAGCACCAAGGCTCGCCGGAAGCGAGACTTACTTGCAGATCCCCTGACTGTCGCAACATCGCCAAGCAAAAGACTCAGCTTGGTGGCGGAGGAGCAGAATGATCTTCCATCGCCCTCAGCGGAGGCATTGAGTAGGAAAGCATTACCTGTTCGCGAATGCACGCCGATGAGAGGCAACACTATACCCCGTTCTTCTCAGCCTCAAGATGTACCCCGGGATCCTTCTAAGTCACCAAGTCCCGATGCAGTGCCCCAGCCCCAAAATGCCCCTGCACCATGTGAAGAAGATCTTATTATTGCCGACTCTGAAGATGAATTCCTCACACCACCATCCCGCAAGAGTTCGATGCAGATGCTTGATAAGCCTGCTGGGAAAATGATGAAAGATGAAACAGACCCGGAATTGGACTCGGCACCAGCGCTGCAGGTAGAATACGACTCACCTTCGATGCAACATAAAACTGGAAGCAGTCAGAGCCAAACTGGAACCAACGAGAACAACGCGCCTGGGTCCAGCTCAAAGAACGAAAATGACACGAACCACCAAGATACACCGACATCGAGCCAGACACCAGCAATTCTCATCATGTTGACTTCAGGCCTGGATGTTTTGGCGAAGAGGGATGATGTTGTCAGGATGCTGATCCAGCAAAATGGCGAGAGCTTTAGGAGTGCAATCAACGAACGTTGGCCGAAGGAGAAACGAAGTCAAATCAAAGCGGAGAAGGAGCGGCTAGTGCGACAACAAAAGGCTATCAAAGAGCTGAAAGACCCTGTGGAATCGTATAAACGGATTTGCCACAGACGAGAAGAGCTTGTGAAGCAAATCGCAGCGGCATACTCGGAAGGTATTGATACGGATGAGGATGAAACCAAGCTTGACGAGTTGACTGAAGAAATCCAAGAAATGGAGGAGTCTCTTTTGAAAGCCCTCGAAGATGCTGGGATTAATGAAGATTCACTACAGCAGAGCCCCACCAAACCCAATTTGGCCCCCTCGACCCCTAGCCACGTTGTTGTGATGGGCACTCAGCTGACTGCACGCAATGTGGTCAACATGTCAGCGGCCTCGCTGGACCCTCTGGCTCTGACCCAAGCGGGAACACAAGTGGTACACCAGACCCAGTTTCCTGAAGCATCACAACGCCATTCGCGATACGAGGCAATCCCTGCGACTGCAGTACCTCCGGAAACGAGTCTCATCTCACAAGACGAGGATGAAATTTCATCGGTTCCATTCCCTAGAAGCTCACAGGGAGTTTCAACACCACCCCGACAACAAAGTTCGAAAAAGTCCGGGATGGCGAGCGTGGGACGGGCCAGCGTGGAATTTGATGTTGCAGATAGCTTCTCTGACATTGACGACTACATCCTCGAACCCGCCCACCGAATAGCTCCAAATTCGGCGTCTATAGTTGCTCGGAAGACGCCTCAGGCTTTCCAACCCAATAACAAACATCATGCCCGCGACGAATTTAGTGATTTTAGTGACGACGAGGAGATGCTTGCAATTGCGCAAGATTACGAGTCTCGCCAATCACTTACGAAACCATCACAAGGCCATAAGAAGGCCCCCCTGGAGATTTCTGGAAACGTTGCCGCCACGAAATCACGGCTACCCCCAAAGAAACAATCTACTCCTTCAACAGAACTGAGAATTCCGCCTGAACTTATGCGCCACCCATGGTCTCCCGAGGTCCAGAGGATGTTGAAGGACCGATTCAGAATGAAAGGGTTTCGTCACAACCAGCTTGAGGCTATCAATGCCACACTGGGCGGTGAAGATGCATTTGTTCTGATGCCAACCGGTGGAGGCAAGTCGCTTTGCTATCAACTGCCTGCTGTGATCAAAACGGGTAAGACTAGAGGCGTTACTATCGTTGTATCTCCGCTGCTCAGTCTAATGCAAGATCAAGTCAGCCACATGAAGGCTTTGTCAATACAGGCTGTTGCTTTCAATGGCGAGTGTTCGGCTGAATACAAGCGACAGGTGATGAGCGCCTTTGATGAAAGGTGCCCTGAGCACTTTGTCCAACTTCTCTACGTCACACCGGAGATGGTGAGCAAAAACAATGCCTTCAATAATGGATTACAGAAGCTCTATCGCAAAGGAAAATTTGCGCGTCTTGTTATTGATGAGGCACATTGTGTCAGTCAATGGGGACACGATTTCCGCCCAGACTATAAAACTTTGGGACAGGTTCGGATGAAGTTTCCTGAAGTACCAGTAATGGCCCTCACGGCCACTGCTACTCAGAACGTCATTGTCGATATTCGGCATAACTTGGGAATGGCTAATTGCCAAACCTTCTGCCAAAGTTTCAACCGACCTAACCTCTATTATGAAGTTGTTCCGAAAACGTCGAATAATGTCGCGACAGAAAGCATTGGCACGCTAATCAAGTCGAAATACTCGGGCTTGAGTGGCATTGTTTATACCCTTTCAAGAAAGCAGGCTGAAGATGTCGCCGAGAAGCTCTCAAGCCAAGGGATCACGGCCCGACACTACCACGCAGCTATTGACCCGCAGGAAAAGGTCGAGGTGCAAGAAACCTGGCAGAAAGGACAAATTAAAGTGGTTGTAGCAACAATTGCTTTTGGCATGGGAATTGACAAGCCCGATGTAAGGTTTGTCGTACATCACGGTCTACCAAAGAGCTTGGAAGGATACTATCAGGAGACTGGACGTGCCGGACGAGATGGCAAGCCGTCTGACTGCATCCTTTACTACGGAAAGGGGGACATAAGGGTCCTGAAGAAGTTGATTGCGGATGGAGAAGGAAATGATGAGCAAAAGGAGCGGCAGATGGTGATGCTGAATCGAGTAACCTCGTTCTGCGATAACAAATCCGACTGCCGACGGACCGAAATTCTTCGTTATTTTGGCGAGGACTTTTCAGCTGACCAATGCCAAAAGACATGTGATAACTGCAAAGCCGGCTTGACTTTTGAGGAACAGGATTTCTCCGAATTCGCCATTGGTGCAATCCGTGTGATCCAAAGGCAAAGACGACTTACACTGGTGCAGTGTGCTGAGATCCTGTTGGGTAGGAAGTATCCCCAAAACGAGCAACACCTTTCAGACGAATTCTATGGGATGGCAAAAGGAATGAAGAAACATGAGATCGAGAGAATCATCGACAAGCTCCTGGCTGAAAAGGCTTTCACCGAGGACAACGTTGTCGGCCGCTACGGAATGGCAATCCAATACCTGCAACTGGGACCGAATGTTCGGCCGTTTTTGCTGGGAAAGCGCCAACTCAAACTTACAATACAAGTACCTGATGGGTCAGCCAAGCCCAAGACGAAAAAGACGAGCAAAAAGACCAAAACCCAAGATGATTCAGCGCTTCAGTCGACCTACGTTTCCTCGCCTGTCGATCGACGGCGAAGGAAAGCAACCGCTGCGGATGGTGATGGCGAGGATAATTTTAGGAAGAGGAATGGGTATGCATATGATGCGTTTGTGATTCCGGACGAGGAATTGGATGTCGATGAGGACGATGCCTTTAACGCATTGCCCAGGCATCGACCCGCAAAGCCACCGTCAAATAAGCTTGGTCATCCTATTTCAGGCGACACTCGCTTGCAAGATTTGCCCGAGATACACCAGGATATTGTTCATGGTTTTGTTCAAGAGGCGAAGAAGCTGGAAGAGCACATCAGAAACAGGAAGGAGATTAGAAAACCGTTGTTCACTGAGCGGGACTTCCAAGAAATGGCAATAAACTGGACAACATCGCTAGACAAGATGAGGCGCATCCCCGGCATTGACCCTGACAAAGTCAAGGAGCATGGACCTAAGATACTGGCTATACTGCGACGACATTTCACCATGTTCGAAGAGATCATGGGTGATGCTGATGCCGGCGATCAGGGCCAAGACATTGTCGACCTGATAAGTTCAGAGGTTGAGATGGATGATCTCTTGGATGACGATGAAGGCGAAGCGGTGGTGAATTCACACTACTTCAACAGCAACTCAGAGTCTGGACCCGATGTTCAAGCCTGGCATGACAGACTTCAGGGTCTCAACAGCCAGTCAAGCCAAAGCAAACCCAAATCTTCCTATAGCAAGGGCAGCGGCGGCAGAAAGACGGCAGGGAAGAAATGGCCCAGGAAATCGTACAGCGGAGTGTCCAAACGAAAACCCGCCGGGACCAGCCGCAAAACAAGCAGCTCTGGCACAGCGTCGAGGGCTGCCAGTACTGGAGCTAGGAAAGTGGCCCGCAAAGCCAGCAGCGGCATTGGTATAATGCCAATGTGAGGCGGAGGCTCTACTTGATTCGAGGCCCGTTGAGGCATGGGCGGACAACGTGATATAAATCGGAGGCAACCGGGAAAAAAACAACAAGGACAGGCATGGTGCCTAATGAAGATGGGGCTTTTATGACACGAATGCAAGAATATTACGTTTACTAAAGGGATTATTATCATTTACATACACCTTGTGGCACGGCAGCACTGGGAGCACGTCCTTGTGTGTGGGTGGGGGGAGTTCTAAAAAAAACACGGTTTTCTGCACGGGCGGCGATGATCAGGCGTGGTTGTTTTTACCTGGGAATGCATGTTATGAGAACAAGGCGTCCGGTATCATTACACTAATCAGACACCCCCCTTTTGCCTGGTTTTGGTGGACATATTATCATACGGCACATGGGGCACGATGGACGGGGCGGGCCATGTACAAATGCAAAGAGCAATAAAAACCTGATAACATTTAAGTACGCGTGGTCTTCTCACATGATGTTCTGAGCCTTGATACATCTAACTCAAGGGGTATCGCGTTTCTAATCCAACTGCAATGCATCCTGTAGTTACACAAGTCAAATTGTCCCGTCTTCCTAATTACAACGCGTAAACGTTCCTAATCGAATATCGAATTGAATATTGAAACAAGTGAGGGCAGAGTCCCTGCAAACACGTGCCAAGCGCCCAGGGTAAAGCAAAAAAACAAAAACAACTAATACAAGGCTACACTCCTCAAGTCGTTCCCTAAAACTCCGTCGTTCCGAACCATCCCTTCCTCGCCCGGTACGCCATGCTGTGCAAGCAAAATGGGTTTCCTTAAAACATGGCACGCCTAGCTCCCATCGCCCCCAAGAGCTGATATATTTACAATCTGAAGGAGTGCTGATCAAGTCAAATCGTAACGAAAAAGTGTTGTAAACGTGAGCACAAATCGGAACCGCTTTCTCCTGGGGCGTTAGAGTGAGCGTGGTTGTGACCATAATGCCGCTGAAAGAAGATTGAGTCGTGGGGGCAACGGCTAATGTCGCCATCGTGGTTTGAGATCCTTTGGATCAATGGGTGTGACCTTGCGCATGCCAGACCGCGAGCCTCCAGGGCTTTCGCGGCCTGACTCTATTTCATCCCTCATCATGGGCTGAGGCAGAAGACTGCTCCTCCTTGAGTTCGTCGAGGCCAAGGAACTAGCGGGCCTGCTTGGCCGACCATCAGTGTCGCCAAATGATGGCCTTTTGGAATTAAGAGAAGATCGGCGTCCAGAGTTGAGATTGCCCATGGAGGGTTTGGCGCTCAGGCGAGACTTTGTCACAGTGTTCTGCGCGTACGGCCCAGGAGAATTCAGCCTCTCCCTGAACGATAGTCGCGAATGCCCAGTTCTAGTGGGGGTATCGTCAGTTTGTGCGTTGATGCGTGGAGAAACGCGAGGTGACTCGGAGACGGCTCGCGTCATAGGGCTTCGCAATGTTGGTAATTTCGAGCCGGAACCAGGAGTCAAGGAGCTGACAGATCGTTGCGTAACCGGGCTTTTCCTGGCGTAGGGGCTCGGCGTCGTCAAGCTCAATGGCTTGAAGTTGTGTCCCGTGTCCACATCACCAACATTGCCAGCGCCGTTCCAGCGGGGTCGGTGCCCGGTCGTAGAACCGGGTCGCTTGATGTTGTTGCCGAGGAGGTTGGACGAGGATGGCGGGGTTGAGCTGGCGATGGTGGACAAGCGCGAGAAGCCTGGTTTTCTGCCAAGGTGGGACGTGGGTGCGGGGAGAGACGAGTGTCGTCGGTTCGAAGGGACGGCGCGGGCGTTGGGGCCGTTCGTCGGCCTGGCCTTGGGCGGTTTCGAGGTCGGTGTGTGAGGGTCCAGGCCCAAGCTCGACATGATGACCGATGATGGCGGTGAGCTCCCGGGCGTCTCGCGTCCGCTTCCGATCGTGGATCTATCGTTGGAGAGCATGCTGGAAACGGAGTCTCTCAACTGCTGGCTCCTCTCGGCTTGGATATCCTCCACCATAACCTCGGCGTCTCTCATCTGGAACTTCAGCGCCTCCCATCGTGCTTGCATGTCAGTGTGCAGCCGCAGAATCTCTCCATTGACCGTCAGGCGGTCCTTGACACCCTTGTCGATAATGGCCAGGACTCGCTCAATGGCGGGACCGTAGTGTGTTTTCTTGGCTTCGTAGCTTTCCAGTTTCTTGGTCATGGCCGGCTGGTTGGTCAAGTGAAGGCCCGATTCTACTGCTTCCTTAAGCTTGAGCAGCGACCTCTCGACGGATTCTTGCATCTTCTGAGCTTGACGTCCAGCGCCACGGAAGACAATGACCCATCTATCCTCGCCCAGCTCCTTGCGCAGGGACTCGGCGTCCTTTTCTAGCTTCTTGTAACAATCGTCAAGGTCATCGTGGCGCATCTTGAGTTCATCACACGCCGTGGGAAAGGACCTTTCCGCCCTGTTCTCGAAGACGGATAGTCGCATCGGCAAGAAGTCGAGAGACGCCCTCAACGGCTGCATGCGGGCGAAGAGGGCGAGGAGGCTGGAATCGTCCTGGGACAATGTTGGTGTGCTGGGTGATGCGGGGGCTGCTGGGAAGGCTGGCGGGAGGCTGTATCGGTTCTGTGCCTGAAGGCGGGCGGTCTGAGGAGGCGTTTCCTCCACAATCGTCTCGAGATCGCCGATATCAACGCTGTCGCCGCTGGCTGCGGCCATGAGGCTCTTGTGGCGGCGTTCCTCCATTTCAAAGACCAGCCTGCTGAGTTCGTCCATCTCGCCTTGAATATCGCCGAGAACATTGTTCCAAAGCTCCTCCCACTCCATTGCGATCTCGACCTGAGCTCTGACGATCTGAAGGGTTCGGCGGATCTTGTCCCACTCGGTGATGACGGATTCCATTTGGGCAACAGCCTGGTTCAGGTCGGCAGGAGATACATTGGCAATATCATCTCGGCTCTGAAGCTGTTCAATCGCGCTCACATATGCATTCACAAGCCCCTCGAAGCGAATAATGGCGTTTTCCACCTCAGCGAGCCCCTCTCGTCCACCAGCGGCAGCCCATTCGACGTCATCCTCGCTGTCGAGGCCGCCGACCACCTCGGAAGCTTTGTAAATCCAACTTCGAATCTGATCGGCGGCGTTGATAAGAGCTTTGGCGGCGACTTGCGCGGTCGGGATGGCAGTGACTTGACTCGCCAGGGAGTCTGCATCAGGTAGCTGTAGAGAAGTGAGCTGAGCTAATTGATTCGCGAATGAGACACGCGACAGGGTGTAGATGGAACCTGGACGGTTGTGGCTCGGGGTGAAGTAGGAGTTGAGGTTGGGAGTGTAGTCGGTTGGCGGCGTGGCGGGAATAGGAGTCGTAGCAGGAGGAGTATCCTTGGGAGGGGGAGGAGGAGGCATGGCGGAGTCATCGGGGGTGGGAGGACCGGATGATCGCTCTAGATGCTCCCGACGTGTATCGAGAGTGACCTTGGTCCCATTGCCATTGGTGTGGTCGGGCAGGCGATACTTGTAAGTGTCCATGTCCAGAGGGTCAGGTGTTATTATCTCGGGGAGTATGCTCGCGACGGGTGAGGTCTCGTCAGCTTTGATGGGAGGCACGTCAATGTCAAGCTCGGCGGCGGCCTTGGGGGACGAGGAGACGCCCTTCCAGGGACGACCGCGCCGGGTGATGACCGACGTGACCGAGCCCGCCAGGTGTTTCTCGTCAAGCTGGCGGAGCTGATCTTCGTTGAGGCGACCGATGTGTTCGTACTGCTGCGCGGATAGAGCGCTGACGGACTTCGCGGTACCAAAGCCCAGAGCTTTGAGGCGTGCAGCTAGTCCAGGGGAGGGCTTGCGGATGGCGGCGGCGGTGCTGTTTGATGGTGAAGGGGGTTGGGATGTGTTGGTGGTTGCGAGAGTGGCCTTGGAAGAAATGGAAGCGGCAGAGTTGTCAGGGGTGGGAGTTGTGGTAGATGCCGCAGTAGGAGTAGTCGTCAAGTTCGCAGTTATGGTGGTGGCAGAGCTGGAATTTGGTTCTGGCTCTGGGGCGTGGGTGGATAGATCAGTCGAGCCGGGGGTGAAGGGCAGGTGAGTTAGTTGGCTGGGGACGTCAGCGAATTTCAGCAGGTCCGCGGGCGCATCATGGTCCTCCTGGTCGCGGCAGTGGAGGCTGTCGCTGAGGCCCACGCTCGAGTCCAAGGCGGTATTTATGGCTCCCGAGCTTTCACCTGTGCAGCTGTGAGAGCTAGGCGTCTTGGGAATGGACGAGTCGTCCGAATCGCTGGCCTGGGAAAAGTCGGGCGCCGTAATGGGATCGACGGCTGTGGTCGTCGTGATTGATTGACTGGTACTCATTTAAATCGCTAAATGCAACCCCCCTAAAGATAGAGGGATGGAATTGATACTAGGCCAAGTATTTGGATCCCAGGTCTAGAAATCAACTTTTTTTTCTCTTGTTCAAAAGAACAGAAAGAAAAAAAAGCCTCGAGAATGGGCGAGGGAAGCAAGGAATGGGTGATTAGATGTAAGTGAAACGGGAGTGGGTAGCCACAGTTTGGTGTTGCGGGCGATCTCTGTGTTTCGGTACTGTGCAGTGCAGTAGGCTCGCCTCAGAATCCTGTCTGTTCCTCCTCTATGTCCGAGTGGCCAATATTCACTGCCTCGGGCGAACAGGAAGGCTGGTGAAGAAAGTCTAGTCGAGCAGCAGGGCAGATGCCTGAGCCCCAAAGCGTGCCAGGGCACAACAACAAACAAGGGACTGACTGGTTGCGAGAGGGTAGGATAGGAGATGGATGGCAGAGCTGGGGGCGCGAATGGCCTGAGCGGGAGGGCTGTCAGCCAGTGAGGTGGGGATGGCCCTCAGGCCACGGAACGTGAAGCGCAGTAACAAGTACCGCTGCGATTGGAGACTGGAGGCCCCCGTCTGAAGCCAAGTAGGCACCTGCAGGAGGATCGGCTGCCAAATGGATGCGCAATGATGCGCTGTCCCAGTGGCGGCGTCAGGTAGTAAGCCTGGCTAAGGCAAGCTACCGCGCAGGTGGACAGCTAGGTTTTAGAGCGTCGTCGAGTAGGTGCTGGCGAGAAATGCAGAGCGAGTTGGTGGACGGTGGTGTTCCTAGTCTGGGAAGCGAGAAAATGGGAAGAGGCGCCGTAAAAGGAGAGCGGAGGTGACGACGAGGCGCTCTTTTGGATACTGGCAATTGTGGGCGTTGTCGGGGCGGCAAATACTGGCGGGCTGGCTGGTGGATGAATGCCGTGGCCTTCTCATATGACGATCATAGGGCGTCCGCGTTGGTCAATGACGGGGGAGGGCCCCGGGTGGAAAAAAAAAAGAGGGGGGTGTATGAAAAAGGAACTCGTCGGAATGGACGTATTCGACGCCGAAAGGTTGGGCGGAAGAAGGAAAAGAATAGCCAAGGGGGAGCGCCGTGGAGGTGAGAGAGAGAAAAATTGGACAAGATGGAGTTGCAAGATTGGATGGAGGGAGAGGAAATTGAGAGGATGGGTAAGACTAGGCTGGTCTCTAGGGAGGGAAGGTATTGGCAAGCAAGGGACTGGGACGGAGTGCTACAGAGCAGTGTGGTGCGGTTGGGTAGGTTGGTTGGGTTGGGCTGACGGATACTTCGATGTGATGTCAGGTTAATGGATGAAGTCAAGGGTCGACACGTTGAAACGCGAGACAGGAGGCAGGTGTCTTTTTTCCCCCGGTGGATAAGGACGCCCTGCAACAAAGATCGGAGCGGGTCCCTCGAGCAAGACGGAATTCCTCTTGGAAAAAAAGAAAACGCAAACCGCGGGAAGCAAGGCCGTCAAAGTGATACACGTCGCTGGGAACAGACACAAGGAGAGACATCAAGTGAGTGCATGTGGCGAGGAGCCGGATGCCGTTCGTCCATAGTACCCGGTTAAGCTACTTCTGGTTATGGCACTACGGGCAAGCCAAGACAAAATTAAAAATGAAAAGAAAAAAAAAGCGGCAGGGCCTTGACAGCGGGCACCACAGTACCCGGAACCGACGGAGGGAAGGGCCGCGGCACTAAGAGGTAATGAAAGCGAGCCTGACTGTCATGGCGGCCGTCTGTACGAATACACGACCATCTCGGATTGCTCGTAGGGACGCATGAAAGGCTGGTGGGAATGCCAATATCTGGATTACCTTTTTCTCTCACACACCCCCTGCCCGTACCCTCTTCTCTCCTAGCTCACCAGCCACATGCTCGGCTTTAACCTTCCCCAGAGGCTCTGCTTGCTGCGACTACGGACAAGTCCGTATGTAGTTAATTAATAATTACTTCTTTTTTGCTTTGTTTTCCCTTGCCAGGGCAACGTGATAGAGCGTCGGTGACATCGTCCCCCGTCTCATCACTCGACATCACCTCTCGACTCCGCGACGTTCGAGATATCATCCTTTCCCTGTCTCACTCAAGTCTGCCCCTCACGCGGCTGCTGTCTGTGTGTGTGTCTCTGGCTTGCATCTGGCAACGGCGCGCTGCCGACGGTTGGAAGCCTCCCCCAAACAATGGTACGCGCATGACCAGGGAGCTTCCTGGCATTGACTGGCAGGCGAAATGCAGACATGGGACGCCGACATGGGGCAAGCCAGGGTAGTCTCGAGATTGCGGCCCCCAAGCCCACCCATAGCCGTCATGGAGTGCCGGCTACCCATGCACCCAATCAAGATAATCCCGGCCGAAGGCCACGGAGGGTCGCCATCATCCAGCGCGGCGTGATTTCGAGAATCTTTTCTTTGCAAGGGGGCCAGGCGAGAGCGGAGACTACGTACAGGGGTGCGAAAGAGAGGCGACGGGACACTTGGCTGTAAAGAGAGGTAATGACAGGGGTCCGGGGGAGCGGATGGAAATCGATTTCTCCTTTCATCACGAGCTTCTGCCCTGGACGGGTGGGTTATTTGTCCGAAATCGACACTCGCTACCTATTCGGATGACTGGTTGTTATGCATGCATATCCAACTCGCGTGTGGCTCCGGAACGCGCGCATGCGGATATATGTATGAGATATATCACATGTGAGGGAAGCGAGAGGAAGGAAAAAGGAACAACACCTTTGGTAAGCTACTTCGCCACGTCATGTCCCGCAATATGCATGCATCTCCCGCATCTCGTGAAATGAAGATAGAGGGCTCCGTCTGGATGCACCGGAGCGGGCGAGATGGATGCTCCGCCGCCATCATATTTCTGACAAACCATGAATCCTTCCGAAGTTAAGGATGACATCGAAACTATGCACGAAGCTTTGATCTTGCCGAGACGGCGACATGAAAGGCCGTATGTGTGCCATGGGTTGGAATAAAGAATGCCGCTAGGGGTTGCTGGGACGGCAGATTGGCCTGGAGCCTTGCCGACAGCGTGACCTTTGTCCGGGACATTCGCCTGTCGATCAGCGCACTTTGGCTTCAAGCCAGCCAATCGCTAGCGCGTGCTTGGTAGAGAGTGCCGTGCAGGCAAGCCAGCCAACATGCGTTCCCAGCCAACGGCCTGAAGAAATTCCAGCATGCGGCGCTGGAAGATGGACAGTTACTGGGCAATGGTGGCCATGAGACTGGAGAGGCGGATATATGTATTAGAAATGCTGAAACAGTCAGCACAGGCAAGGTGCATGGACACGTCGGCTAAGAGAAAATAAATATAGCGGGTAGATCTGGAAGGAGGGGTGACAGAGTCCGTCAGCATTCGCCGGATGGGTTCTCCAGATGGAGCTGTCAAACGCTCGGTTGGGCGTGTCAGTTCGTGGAAATGGGCACTTTTAGCTTGATGGCTGGTGCAAGCGGCCGCCATCCACTACGTAGGGGCAAAAAAAGAAACCCGCGTGCAATCCAATAAATAGGGCCGACCGAGAGCGGGCAAGGCAGACCACAGAGAGAAAAGAGAGCCTGAAGAGAGCATTGAAGAAAGAAAGAGGAAAGGCTCGCGGGAAGCGGAATTCCAATCAACCTGGAGGAAATTACAGAGTAACCCAGTCGCCTGGATCGCGGGAAGCAAAGGTTGCCTGGGGATATGACACCCGAGGGACGCCAGTAACGGGCACACCACAGCATCGGGCCAGGAACAGCCTACAGGGCCAAGCCTCGTTCTTCCATGTTCAGACAGTCGGCATAAAAGAGGCGCCTATAATCCCCCCTTCTCCAGCGCCCTGCAGGTTTGTTGTTCGCTGGAACCAGTCGCCTTCCACGTTGGTGGTAAACTAAACAAACGCTCCTTACTTTTGCCCTCCACTTGGGCTGCTAGGGTGGCTCCACACGCGGCTTGTCAAGTCTCTAAGAGCTTCATCTCTGTTTCTATTTGTCTGGCGTGTCAGGATATCATCTCAGCGTTCATTAGTTCCTCGGCCACTTGCTGACCTTTTCTTGTTTTTGTTTCCGTTTACTTATACGATCCCGTCCCCTCTTTCGTGTCTCTGCGGCGTTGCAAATCTGCATCACCCTTCACCCCCCCGAACCACATCTCACCTCACCGACAAACATCACACATCGCCACTAACACGAAAACGCATAAACACGCGAGCAACCACGCCGCCTGGCCGTGTGCGTCTCTTCACTCGCAGCGGCCTTGATCCCGGTGTCTAGCGTGCGTGTGTGATCACTTGCTCATGTTCCCCGCCAGCTGGCACCGAACAAGACCAGAACACGCCCGACGCAATTTCCTGACGGGGCCCCTTGTCGGCCTGTCCCGCCAACCAGCCTAGACCAGACTGTTGCGGCGTCGCCCCGTCACCAAAAACCCCTGGAATTAATGCCAACTGCCCCTTCGATCGCCCTCCCGCTTCCCATTATTTTCCAAGCCAGCGTCCTCTATCGTCAATCGTCCCTTGCTCGCTGGATCTTGACTTCCCGCTGGCAGTCATAGTCATTGTTGCGCAGCTGGGCCGACCCGTTTGCCCTTTCGTCGATCGTCGTCGCTGTCTCGTCCGTGTAAGTGCTGCTTTGCTGCTGCGCATTACCAATCCAGGATTCGCCATCCTTCTGCGTGTACCATCGCTTTGCAACATACCACCGAGGGAAAAAAAAAAACCCAAAACCGCACATCTCGGCCGCCAAGAAGCGAGGGCATGACATATTCCATCATGGCTACCGCAAACGAACCTCCGTCCTTTCGATGCGACTCGCCTCCCCCCGACACGCTGCCAACGCCCGCTATCGGGGCATGCCCTGAGCTCTCTCGCTGTGTCTCGACCACCTCATCGTGGTCTCACGGCTCCGGCTCCGATGCCCCCTCCCGAGACTCCCTTGGTAGCGATGCCGCCCTTTCTCGCCAGTCGTCCGCCAGTTTCCATTCCCGCCGTTCCGATATCTCGGCCACGTCTCGCCACTCCAGCTACAGTTTGGATGGGAAATCCCGCCGCCGCGGATATATGCGTCCCACAGGCACAGACTTCGCTGCTAGTGCCCGCCAACGTGAGAGCGTCATGAGCCTGGGGAGCATCGCCCATTTGCAGTACTACTTTGCTCGGACCGGTCTTCTGGATGGCAAGGGAGGACAACTGGCTCGTAAGAAGCAGGAGAACGCCACACTGGATCTTTCTTCCCTGGATACGAACGGCTCAACTCCCAAGATTGTTGGGTCAGACTATGACTCGGCTTATCCCTCCTCGGGCAACAGCCCTGAATTCGACGCCCAAGGGTTTGGTGGCAACATGGTCGAGTCCCCGATCGAGGAGGACATGAACGACTTTTACGACGAGAGCTTTGATGAGTCAGAAGAGGGAATGCTTCCCCCGACAGTGAGCACATATCACCACCGAGAGAAGATTGTTCCCAAGCCGCCAACAATATTCGAACTCAAGGCAGATGTGGAGCAGACACTACAACATGCCTCTAAAGCGTTGCGTGAGGCTAAAGCCCGAAAGGCGGGAGCGTTCCAGGAGACGCCCAATGCGCCCCAGTATCCTAATATGCCACAGCAAAACACGCAAGGGTGGTTCGAGCTTCAAGGCATGAACGTGCTCGATGTTGTCACACTGGCCATCCGGGCTGCTAAGATATATTACACTGCACACCCGCTGCCTGACCGACTTGACGCCATCAAGTCGGAAAAGCAGATCCGCACAGATCTCCTGGCTGTGATGGAAGTCCTGAAGCAAATGGCCACTAGAAATTTCAAGGACGGCATGAAGGATGAAGAGATCAACACCATGCTGTCCTGGATTGAAAGCGTATTCGACATTCTAAAGCAGGAACAGGCCATTGAAGATGAGGAGAGAAAGGAGAGAGACGGCTGGGCATGGCTCAGCGGTGACTGGACAGGCCGTGAGATGGAGAGAGAACGACAATTTCTTCTTTCCATGGACCCTTCAGCCGAACCTCTCCCAGCGTGGACCCCTGCAACTGAAGCCACTGATGTTCCAACGCCTTTTCTTCAAGAGCTCCAGAACGGCGTACGCCTAGTCAAGCTCCACAACGCCGCCGTCAAGAAGTCAAGAAGACGATTTGGCGCCATCGCATCATTTCATACCGACACGCAGAAACCCTACCGCTGCGCAGATAACCTGCGTTACTGGGCCAAGGCGGCCGAGCTGCGCTTCGAGGTTTTGCTGTCCATCGACGCACTAGGCATTGTCTACAACAACAGCCCGCAAGTCTGGATCGACTTTGACACCGCCATCCTCACATGGTGCCGCCATGTGCGCGAGGAAATTACCAAGGAGTTGGTCTGAGACGGACATGTATTAGATGCTCCCTCTTGCCGACAACAACTTGTCTCGCTTTGATGAATGATGCTCGGATACCCGGCGTTTTTGTGCTTTTGAAGGAAATGAATTGGCTTACAGATTGAATGAGAAAATGCGCGGCCCTTTTAGAAAAACTTACCTATGTACACCACACACTAAGCTTCATATTTTTTTTTGTTGTTACACCCACTAGTTTCTGAAAACAGGGGCATGTGGTATCCCACCCCTTGATATTTTATCTACATTCTCGCATATACCCATAGCATAGCATAGGCCTAGGCGCAGATGTTTAATCCGACTGACGCAGTCACAACACAAATAAACTAAAAAATTATAAAATAGAAGTCTAATATAAAACTGTATTTGTCTTTGTTTTTTGGAGGGTCTAG
Source organism: Calonectria honghensis (assembly GCA_013403855.1). Taxonomy (NCBI): domain Eukaryota; kingdom Fungi; phylum Ascomycota; class Sordariomycetes; order Hypocreales; family Nectriaceae; genus Calonectria; species Calonectria honghensis. The sequence continues at coordinate 23,335 of VTGB01000089.1, read as the reverse complement.
GTTGGACGCAGGTGTGTTTGTTGTAATTGTTACAAATTTTCGGTAACCTATAACATATGTGGGTTATACAAGGCTTAGGGCCCTGTCTCAACGTTATATACAGATATATTGCTATAGGATAATTGCAGTAACTGCGATTACTACTAGATCTTTTGCCATAGCAGTGACTGGTCTGTTGCAATCGCTAGCAATTAGCACTGTCTCTATTATATAACACAAGAATCCGAAAGGATAAAGGTCACTCACATAGAGGCCAGCAGAATACTTCTCAATCGCATGACTATTTTGGTAGCATTACAGTAACATGTTTTAGGATCAGGCAATCGCATTATGGTAACTTTAACCTAGTGTTACAATAAAATATAAAATCACCAAGGAAATTACCATCAAGTTACCGTAGAGTTACCATAGAGGGAAGGTTGGTTTCAGGAAAAGTTAACTTGATGTTTCTTAGTAATATGATTGTGAAGTTACCGAGGAATAGAAAATATATAATATTATTTCAAATAAATAAAAACTTTATTCTAGTAATAGTTAAGAAGTCTTCCTAGAATTTATTAATTGCTTTATCTCCATTAAGTATATATACCGTTCATTGCGGCGACGTAGTATCTGCTGTACTGCTAGCCCAACCTCGCTTACTCCTGCCGCAGTAATCCATTCTTCGGGAATAGGAGGCGTATAGGGTGTACCAGTTAAGAGCAATGAGATTACTCTCTCTCCATTCGGTTTCGTAGCAGCAGCTTCAATTATTGCCCTGTTTATGAATGTTTGACCTGGATGGCAAACCAGTAGTCTTAAAATATCCAAACCACATTCGCTGTTTTCCATCGCAGTCTGTATGACCTGTTCGGTGATAATAATTTCGTTACCTCGCTCGCTGAGAAGTAATGCCGCTACTCGCGTTCCCTTCTGATTTGCTGCTACAGCCTTTAATATATCTTCGGTAATAGTAATATCATGGCCCCGACGATCCAGAAAAAGCTTCACAGTGCCCTCATCATCCTTTGCTACTGCAACTTTTACTATTTCTTTGGTAATAGGAATTTCATCGCCTCGCCTGTCAAGAAGCAATTCTATTGTTTGCTCTCCACGCCGACCTGCTGCAGCAGCTTTTAATATGCCTTCAGTAATAGTAATCTCATTACCTCGTCTGTCAAGAAGCAATTCTATTGTTTGCTCTCCATACAAATTTGTTACAGCAGATTTTACTATTTCTTCGGTAATAGTAAATTCATCGCCTCGCCTGTCAAGAAGCAATTCTATTGTTTGCATTCCACACCAACTTACTGCAGCAGCTTTTAATATATCTTCAGTAATAGCAATCTCATTACCCCGACGATCAAGGAGTAGCTCCACAATGCCTTCATGGTTTCCTGCTGCAGCTTTCAAAATTTCTGTAGTAATAGCGATCTCGTTGCCTCGGTGATGAAGGATACGCTCTATAAGGTCTTTCCCATTTCGAGCTGCAGCTGCAATCACTGCCACCTCTTCGGTAATAGCGATCCCATTGCCTCGGCCACAGACAAGATCTATGACATCTTTGGCATTTGGGTTTGGCATTACATTTTTCATGAAATTTTCAGTAATAATGAAAGTGGTCCCCGGCTTGTCGAGAAGTAGTGTAATCACTTCTTTTGCACCGCATTCTGCTGCGGTGCGCTGTGCCTGTTCTGTAAGTATTGCTCCCATGTCCAGCAATATATGAATGAGGTCTAAATAACCTCCTTCTATTGCATATGTTATTGGTGTCATTTCGTGGGAGTTGGCGACGTTAACTAAGTCAATTAACGTTGGTTTTTCATGATCTGGGTTATCCGAGCGTGGAAGGTAACTTGCAAGAGCAGGAATCCCCCATTTTGCGGCCACATGTAACATGGATGATGAAGATAGAAGCCTGCTTAATTCATCTCCTCTGTATCTGCGATACTCTGAATCAAACCAGTGTTCTTCTCTGGGTGAGTCGACTTTGAAGAATTCTTCATGTGACCGCGTGACCTCGAATCTCGACTTGGCCAGGCGAGCATGATGGCCCCACTGAGACTTTGCATATTCTAGGAAATTTGTTTGACGCAATTTTGTTCGACGCAATTTTGGTTGACGGAAATGCTCGAGTCTGTCATGATTTTTATTGTGTTCAGATATGAGAATATCAATGCAGCGGGATGCAAGTTGACCGTGTGCTTCGAGATGGTCAATGAAATGACCAGCCTTGGCACTAGCTAAAAAGTCTTTGACAGACTGATGTAATAGGAGTACCTTTTCGTCCTTAATGATGATCATCAGACGACAGTCCGCGACTTCATCATGAGTAAATTGAGCCCGAGTGCTTTCATCTTCTTCGTCTTCATATAACTGACATGCATCAGCAAGCTCTATGAGGCTAAAGGGCCGCAGACACACAGCAACAAAGCCCAAGATGCGCCGAAGTCCCTCCTTTTGCTCCTTATCCCTTTTGTGAAGCGTGCTGTCAAGAATGTTTTTATAGAGTCAATCAAGGCCTCGGGGCATGTTATGCAGGGTGCAAGCGGCATTTCTTGAATCGATGGCCTCTAGCTCCTTGCAGGCTAAGCCAACCCAGAGGAATGTGCCTTCTGCTTTGTCTCTTAGAATGGCGGCAATTTGGCCCTTAACCTTTGGCGTATAGCGTTTTGTCTTAGAAAGATAGGCTATTTTTTCCTCGATAAATAGCTCAATATCCTGCCTTGCCTGAGGGAATGACGCCAAGTCGTTTTGTGGGAATTCCCCCAAGGCTTCAAAAAACCGTCTATATGGCCGGCTAGTCACGAGTATCCGGGTGTTTGGTGGTGGATCCTGCTCTTGAAAAGATTTCTGTAACTGTTTCGATAATAGAGCTTACGTCTCTTCATCGCATTCGTCAAGCGCATCGATAATAAAGTATTTTTGGCCTGTTGTTTGGTCTGATGACATGTTTAGAAATATTTCCCAGAGACCATAAAATGATGTGAATATCCCCGCCTGGCGATCTTGATACTTTGGCAATAGGTAGTTGAGGAGTTGCGGGTGCTTCTCAATGAGCTGATAAATTAACCCTCGTAAAATCGATGTGGCTGTTTTGCGTGTATCAAAACTGGAGTCGCAGAAAAAGTATGCAAGTGTTTTTCCTTGCGTTTGGGAGAAGGACGAGATCAAACTATCCACCAAGAATATAGCCATGGTAGACTTGCCAGTCCCAGGGTTGCCGTGAAGCCACAGAATGCGAGAATCTTGGCTGTTTAGGCTTTCCGGCTCTGTGAGACCAAGCCAACTACTAAACTCTTCTGTATGGAGCATCCACTCGCATGTCCCGCGCGCATGATCCCCCTTCTTCCCCTTTAGGGCTTGCTTGTCCTCGGACGGGTCGGTCACAAAGAGATCTCGGCGACAGGATACAGCTACTTCGGTTGATGTGTTGAGTCCATAGAAATTATTGTGGATTGCCGCGTTACCAGATGCTTGTTGGCCTTGGATAAGGTTGTGGCTACTGGCCGGACCGGAGAAATTCATCGAGGCGTCCATTTCAGTCGCATATGAAATGAATGTTCCCAAAGGAGGGCTCAAGGTATTGTAGTACGAGAGATAGCAGCGATTGTTGGGGGGCAGAGCGATGTTATCCTTCTTGCGATGGTTCCCCGCAGCTGAAGTGGTGGCTTGCATTTGAACCAACAATGGTCACGCTGGGGCTGAATCAACATCCCAGTAGTGCATATTGTTCCCGTTGGCGAGGCAGATCCGTGCCTTGGCTCAGTCGCACTCAAGGCTGAGGAGGCGAATGATTAGGTCGCGCACCAGCCGCTGTGGAGCATTCCCAGTGTCAACCCAACCCAATGTCACTATGGAATATTTTCCCGCTCTTGCAACGGCAATACCTATCCAGAGACTTTCCATCGTATGGCCAGTTTTATAAGAGTTTTAAGTGTCCCATATCAACCATCGTTTAATGATTATATTGTCAATGAGTGCGAATGTGACAAATACAACTATCTTAGCGCCCCATATTTGAAATGGTTATTCGAGACAGAATGATGATCTCTATATATCTCCACAATATCCCACTGGAATTAGCCCCAACACAGTGTATTGCACAGCCTCGGTGTTGTTAAAGTCGGGTTTGATTTAAGACTTGAGCATGCCGAGCATACTGACCGCAGGGTAAAAAAGCTCAAGGTATTAGTCCCGAGCTCCTCGATCCTAGACATCTGCTGCCTCTTTTCCTCTTCCTGCTTATTTCTCTTACTTGGTTGTTTTTTGTTCTTATGTTCTTGGTGTTTTCAATCACTTTTACTAACCAGTGGATTATCTGGGAAATCCAAGACATGGGCGGAACATGCACTTTGAATCAATATATAAACAAACATGTATGGTCGGTCACTACAGAATCAACAATGACCAAAAAGGTCAACTTGGCAAAAAAAGGAGTCCCCGAAACCTGGTTCGAACAGGTGACCTTCAGGTGGCATTCGATCTATTACAGCCCAACGCTCTTCCAACTGAGCTATTCGGGGCTCATTGGTGCCAAACACACTAGAAAATGCTAGTTATATTCCTCATTCGCAATTCGCCAGCTCGTATTACGCGTGGAGATTTCGCTCGCCTTGCATCGCATTAGTGGCCGTCAACGGTGGCCGCTGTCGTTATTTTTGGCCGCGTCTGCAGGGGTCCTCATGCAAGGGACGCCTGCGGCGGACGGGTTTCTCCCTAGTAAACCAACAGGTTGCCAAAGTTATTGAGGGTCCTTTATGCCTCGGGGCTTTATACGTTGCAATCCTCATTTTCTGGAATCTACGTTACCCCGGTAGTTTGTTACTGGGGAGCCGGGCCTTTGGCAAAGTGTTGTTTCGACCTGCCCTCTTACTTACACACGACGGTGCCTTGGGGTCTTATTTCATTCATTATATTGTGAGTTTTCACATTCAGTCATTCACAATTCGGGAGATGTAAGAGTCCACCACAAAATATCATGTATTAATATCATCTATATACAAAGGGGTTTTTTTTTCTTGTCTTTTTGTGGATTTGATTGCCTTTCAAGTTTTTTTCTCCAGTCGTATCCGTTTTGTTCTTTTTTTCAAGTTTTTTTTTCAGACTTTCTTTTTTTCATCTTTGGTTTTTGGATGTGTAGACACATTGCTCTATGCCATGGTTGAGATTGTTACCTTACCGTAGGAACAGGAGGGGAAAGCCGATGAGCTTCGACATTTACTGAATATCCACCTTGCGGATTTCAGTCCACTCCTTTTCAACCTTGGGGACGGTGATGACGAGGATGCCATCTTCCATCTTGGCGCTGATGCCGGAGCCGTCAACTTCATCAGGGCGCTCGGCGCCATCGGGTGGAAGTGTCACGCTGCGCTCAAACACACCCACCTTTCTCTCGCCGGAGGTCATAGTGTTGAGGAACTCTTCATCGCCAGGGCGGTGGATCACACCGGAAATGTTGAGGAGGCTGCGGTCAGCATCCCAGTTCACGCCAATGTCTTCCTTCTTAGCTCCTGGTAGGGAGACGTGGAGGATGAAAGCTCGTTCGGTATCAAAGATGTCGACGGGGGGAGTGAAAGTCTCGCTGTCATCCCCAGTATATGCGTCCTGGAAGCGCTGGGCTTGGTCGCGAATGTTTCGGAACAGCGGGTGGTTGGCGTAGCCGCGCATGAAGCCGCCAAAGTCGAATGGCGATCCATGGCCGTGGTAGGGGTGATGGTGGTGATGACGAGATCGAGGAGAGCCGGGGAAGCCACCGAAGCCGCGGTGAGGACCGGAGTGAGGACCGCCTCGTCCTCCAAAAGGACCGCCACGGCCACCTCGTCCTCCGTGTCCGCCGCGACCACGGCAACCGCGGCCACCAGGTCCACCGGGACCGCTAGGACCGCCTCGGCGACCTCTCCATCCGAACCTGTGGCGGGGAGGAGCATCGTCATCTTCGGGGGCGACCTCTTCGGGGTCAGGGGCGTCGACACGCATGGTGTCAGGAGAATCACGCTTTTCGTCGTTGATATCTCGTTCGGTCTCGGAGGCTGAGATCCAGTCATCTTCACCACTAGGCTCACCTTCGTTCATGGCGCCTCGATGACGGCGGCCATGTCGACCATGGCGACCATGACGTTCCCATGGGCCTTCTATAGGTCCACGGTGCCAAGGGCCCCATTCGAAGCCAGTACCATAGGGAGGAGGAGGAGGAGGATGCTCTCCGTGAGGGCCAGGAGGGGGAGGGGGGTGATGAGGAAGGGCGCCGTGATGGCCAGGTCCTCCGAAAGGAAAGCCAGCGCCAAAGTGAGGGAATGGAGGAGGGGGGTGAGGAGCAGAATGGTCAACGCCGCGGCCAGGGCCCTGGTTGGGATCCAAAGACTGGATAAAATCCCAGAAGGGCATTGAATATGGTTGCTGATGAGAACTCATGATGAAGCACTTGCTCGTGTAATTGGGTGGTGTGATTGATTGTTGAAGGTTGGTTATTGAGAAGGGATGATGTGTAAGAGATGGAGATTGAGATGGAGGATGAGAAATGATTATGATGCGGGTGACTTCAACCCTTTATATAGTGACCTGGGGGTGCGCGAGATTCATGTTGGACTTGGGCTGTGATAGGCGATGGATGGGAGGCAAATGGTGCATTGCGCAACACGCAACACTCTAGGCAGTAGGGCTGAGTGGTCGACCCATTCGGTGCCTCGCTGCACCATCGGACACCGAGCCTGGGGTCATGCAATTGCCCAAAGAGTCACACAAGTGGCCGGGTAGCCGCATCGGGCAGGAAACTTGCCGCGCGTACACTCACCAAGAGGCCCACGGCCATGGTGGTTGAAGCGTTACCAGTCTCGCCGGCCCCGTCGTAAAACTGTTCGGTCCCGACAGGGCCGACCTGCGACGGAGCGGGTGGGCACTTGGCTTCGGGCGGGGGGCGAGAGGGCGCCCACAGCGCTCTGCACCTTCGCCACAGAGGGCTCGGTTTCGGTCATTTCAATTGACCGAAGGCACGGTGCGCTTGGTCCTCGCCATCAAGCAAGCCGCGAATCGCCCATCGCCTGCAAATTGATCGCCGCCTGCATGGTTGCAACTGTCAGGCACCCCGCATTCTGGCGCGGCCTCCCGCATACAAGGTTTGTCGGTGTTTAGGTTCTGACTCACATCTGGTTGGGAATTGCCACAACTTATTGGACATCCGCGCGTCTAGCCATCATCAATCTCGGAGCTCCTCGCATCTCCGAAACCAAACACTGAGGCCTGGGTGCCGGGGGTGGTTGTTCATCTTTCCGCTGGATTCATTTCCCTTGAAGCAAAAATGGTGGACTCGTATGCCTTGGGTGCCACATCTTGCCAGGTTTCTCACTTACACCGACACACCCGGATTTTCGTTACGTTGTTTTTTTGGTTGCCTTGTGGCCAAACATACGTGTCGCATTGCGAGGCGGAACCGACATTGTTTGCTTTACTGATTCCATGTGTTACGAAGAAATCAATTTGAAGACATGTGACTGCCTTTCAACCCATCAGGCTGCTTGATTGTCATTCATGAGACGCTCCACCTGGTCCCTCCAGTATAGTGGAGTCTTTGGGGCGTATTTTGATCTAGAGCATCTGGTTGTGGGATGATCACCATTGTATGTGAAAGGGCTAGAAATTAAATACCGTGTGCATTTTATGTATTGTTGTCTGAAACTAAATAAATGCATCGAGCGGCTCCGACGTGGTTGATTACCCTGTTCTGCTGTGTCAAAAGCGTCGATTGTTCCAGCAAGGAGATGCTCCTCTGCAACCCAGGGTGACTGCAGTGCCATGCAAACCTGGGAAACCCGCATACTGTTTTGATTATCAACTAAAAGCCCACTGATAGCGGAGATTAGGCGTCGCAGTTTCATCAATAGGCCCCCGGGCTTGTAAATCGACTTTTTGATCGCCCGTAACCCGAGCTTGATCACCATATACGCGTATCAGATAGTCACAGGTTAAACTTGTACCCGAATTATACGGCAAGTGCTCATGCATGATACTTTATTTTATTTCTACGCAACTAACCCAATACACCATGAGTTGTTGGATGCATGCATGTTAATCATGAGCTTCTTGGCCCTCACACCAAATTAAACATCAGTCTTCTCTCTTCTGAGTCCAATCCAATATTTTCGACATCCAGCCCTTTGTGCGCTTTTAGCGTTACACAAAATAAACCCACCCAAATCCGTCCCCTCTTACACTTGACCGGCCCGAAACCCCTTGTTTACGGGTCCCCAGAGAATCACTCTACGGCCTTGCCGGCTTCTGTGGGTTCTGAATACGGCGGTGCTGCCGGCTTCTCCCGGATCTAAAAAGTGGAGACGGTATTGTCCAGCCGTTAGGGCGAGTCGACTTCTCGATTCGATGGAATTGAAGTTTTCGGCTTGTAAAAAACTACAGTATAATTGTTATATCTGCAATAAATAACATACAAGGCTTACAAAACTTCTTTTTCAAGACCTTTTTTGGGCATGCAAGTCAGTACAAGGGTTCCACAGTGATGTCAGTGAGTCAATTGTTTCTTGAGCAAGTTCGCAATGCCACGTGAGCAAGACAAATGATTGGTCAGCGGCGTTAGCTTAGCAATCTGAACCCCCAGCGCATACGCCATTCAAAAAAAGATGACCTGCCGCTAGCGCTTCTGCCCAGTGAACCTCAGATGGGAGCATCGCAGTCAACACCTTCAATACCAAAGCCACCTCCAAGCACAATGGAAGCCCAATCCTGCCCTATTCGTATGTTATACCCCGAGTACAGACGTCACGGCCCTCGTGGTGCAACCTTGCCCTTTCAGTTTGACTGACCAAGCCCTTAGCTTCTCCCGCCATTACCGCGGCTTCCTCGTCGACCACGCAGAACAAGCCCAAGGTGAGACGAAACGAGCCCGATACCAGGTCAATTCAAAGCCAATTCTAACATACAACTATAGCCATGCTGCGTGTGCAAGGATGAGAAGTCTAAACGCGACGAGTGCATGCTCTTCTCAACGGCCAAGGACCCTGCCGCCGACTGCAAGTCGCTGGTCGACCAGTACCGAAGTTGCATGTCTGGTTTCGGATTCCAGGTTTAAAACAAGAAGAGATAAACGGTCATAGAGACCATGTACAACATAATGTATTAGAGGCATGCGAACAAAATCATCAATGAATATTCCTCTCTGGTTCACACCAATCAGTGGTGGCGTGATTCTATTGGTAAGCAGAATGAAGATACCCGAGTTCCGAAACCACAAAGCAGCCACGACAAACTTAAGCCTGACTGTGACCGCTCTTCTCCCTGTGATTTGCCAGATCTTCCTCGCGCCCATCATAGCCTTTAAGCATCATTTGCTCTAATTCTTGTATCGTTGAGAACAGCTCTTTAGCCAAGTGTTCCATCTTGTTCTCAATATCCCTTCGTCGTTCAGTGGCCTCGACTAATTTCATCACATGAGCTGCGCGGGCTTGCGATCTATGAATCGTTAAATAACTGAACATGTAATTCATTGATGGTTGTAATGTCTCACTCCTTTTTGCGTCTCTCGTTTAGAAATGTGATAACTCGGCATCGCACATCATCCAATGCCTGGTGAGATTCGTCCAGGACCGCATTCATCATATCATCCCGAGTTCTTTTCAACTATATTTCATTAACTTCTCCCGAATTTCAGGAGAAATATATCCATGACAGTACCTGCATAATGCGCTGTTGGGCTTGAACGGTAGCGACACTGGGGTCTCTGTCTCCGCGTTCACCACAGTACTCGAATTCGTCGTCTGTGACAGTCATGGCAGAAATGCAGATGAACACAAAGGAAGCGAATTTGGGATGAAATGAGGGGACGAGTTTGCGGCGAGACGGTCACTTGGGAAATAAAACGAGGGGAAACGGACGAGTGGGTAGGATTCTGGTCGCTGGGGGCAGTAATGCAAGAGATCTATCTATTAGGTAGGTAAGAGGCCCCGAATAAACGTACGGCAGGAGCTGCCTCAGTTGCTCGTGCCTTACAACCATCTGCTCGCCAGCTGCCAACCTCACAATCATCATTCATTCAGCCACATCGGGCGTTCGTGGTACATCCATAAAAAATATATATGCAGCAGACTTTTGACCCATTTTGATATTATCATACAGCATAAGGCACATCCTGCTGGGGGATATCTTTCTCTATCTGGTCAGGGCAATGTCGTCAATACGCAGGATCATTTTCACAGTCTCCGCCGCCAGCTCGATTGCGCTCGTGCTGACAAGGAGGGGCTGCAGCACGTTTTCCTTGGAGATGTTGGAGTTGACGCCTCCTGACTTGATACTGACTCCGGCATTCTTCTCACCCATCTCGTGCCTGTGGCGGAGGTCCGTCACGACCTTGATGCTGTTCAAACCAGCGTTCTCGGCAAGGGTGGTAGGGATAACCTCAAGTGCATCTGCGAAAGCCTTCCAGCAGATGGCCTCAGTACCGGTCAGGCTTCGGGCCTGCTTGGAGAGCTGAGCAGCAACCTCGATCTCGGGGGCACCACCACCAGCAATCAAAGCCTTCTTCTTGACAATGCATCGCACGACGCAAAGGGCATCGTGCAGACTTCGCTCGGCCTCTTCAAGAATCAAGGAGTTGGCACCGCGAACCACCACGGAAACAGTCTTGCCGGTAGACTTGGTGCCAGTGACCTTGACCATGCGCGATCCAGATGACTGCACCTCCTCAACGAGGTCAGCAGATCCCAGTTTGTCCTCAGTGAAGGAGTCGACGTCGGCGATGGGCTTGCAGCCAGTCGACTTGCAAATAAACTCGACCTCGTCACGCTCAATATCCTTGATAGCCATAATACCAAGCTTAGCAAGGAAGTGTAGTGATAAATCGTTGACAGCATCGCGGAGAATAGACTTCTGGATGAAGAGAACGTTACACTTGGCCTTCTTGATCTTCTTGGCCATGTTCAGAAGATAAAGGCGCTCCTCCTTGACGATCTTGTCCATCTGTCGGTAGTCGTTGACCTCGATAGTGTTTTCCATCTGGAGAGTGTTAATAGCGGTCAGCGGGAAATCAAGAGATAGCACTTACATCAGGCTTGGGGGGGCTCAGCTGGAATTGAATCAGACCGATCTTGGCCTTCTCGATGCGGACAGGGCCACCGGCGTTCTTCAAAACGGGCTGAGTGAGAACAAGGCCGTCAACAAGTTCACTATCCTCGATTGTTCCTCCGACTCTCTTTACAATTCGGATGTTCTTGAGGTCCACGTTCTCGGCCGTCTTGAGGTCGATGGTCTTGGTGACAGCGTTGACCGCCATGGGACCAAGGAGGTTGGAGTACTGAGAAACGATCTTGGACGACAGCGAGGTGTTGGCAGCTTGGAGCAGGGAGGCGGTATCGGTCAGGGAAATGGGCTGGGACATGTCGTGGAGAATCTCGACGGCGGCAGCGGCAGCGCGCTGGAAGGACTCGGAGATGACTGAGGGGTGGATGCCCTTGGAAAGGAGTCGGTCGGCAGCACCGAGCAAGCTTCCGCAGATAACGACGACTGAGGTAGTTCCATCACCGGCCTCGACATCCTGAGCTCCAGAAAGGTTGACCAGCATCTTTGCCGTGGGGTGCATAACAGACATGCTCTTGAGCATGGTGTTTCCGTCATTTGTAATGATGGTCTCCCCCTTTCCACTGCGGATCATTTTGTCCATTCCTCGAGGACCGAGAGAGGTTCGGATGGCATCGGCGACGGCTAGATGAATGTGAGCGTGCGGGCGGACTCGTGGGTGGGAGATATGGCCATACCTCGTGCAGCAACAATGTTGGACGAGCGCACCGCCATGGGCTTCTCCTTGTCCTATGCATCATCAGCGGGGGAGCTCGAAAGCTTGGGAAGAGCTTGGCGTACACGGAAAGTAGCATTGCTAGAAGCACCCGCTGTGGGGGCTGATGCTGCGGCCGGGGCAGACATGTTGTCGAACTTTTGGGGTTCCCGGAAATCTAAAGAAGTGTTGTTGAGATCGCGGGGCTTTACAGGAGCACGACTTCAGAGAAACCGGTAGCCTTGAGATGTCCCACCTCCTGCCCTAGTCCGCCAGCAACGAATGCCACCCAAATTTTTTGGATCGGGGGAAGAGATCATCCAGTTCCGGCATGTGCCTTGTACTAGGCCGAGGTTGGCTAGCGCCGAAGCAGCCTCACGGCGGTGGGCCCGTGCTTGAGCTCAAGGCAACTGATGGATTACGGAACCGCCCTCCACGGTATTCACCATCCCCAAACACCCACCACGACATACACGACGACCACGAACACCATCCTATACCTCCACCCGCAGACTCCTCAACCACCGCCATTCGTCTCCCCCATAGTCTCGCTCACGAACAGAACAACTAGAGAGACTCCAGACCTGCGGAATCCACCATGGTTAGCCGCTGCGTCCTCCAAGCCACCCTGGTTTTATGCTAACGATTGCAGCCTTCCGCGACCGGTCAAAACTGGGAGAAGTACCAGAAGAACTTCGCCGACGATGAGATAGAGGAGAAGAAGATCACACCTTTGACGGATGAGTACGAGCGCAGTGTTCCTGTGAACGAGGGTCTGGGTAGCTGACTATGACGCAGGGATATTCAAGTCCTCAAGACGTACGGTGCCGCACCGTATGGAACAGCTATCAAGAAGCTTGAGAAGCAGATCAAGGAGAAGCAGCAAAGCGTAGATGAGAAGATTGGCGTCAAGGTTGGATCGCCCAATTCGATACCCGCTTTCTAGTGCCTAACACGAACAGGAATCCGACACTGGACTCGCACCCCCACATCTTTGGGATGTCGCTGCCGACCGCCAACGAATGTCCGAGGAGCAACCTTTCCAGGTCGCAAGATGCACCAAGATCATCGCTGATGAGAAGGGCGACGAGTCAAAGAGCAAATACGTTATTAACGTGAAGCAAATTGCCAAGTTTGTCGTCCAGCTTGGTGACCGAGTCAGTCCCACAGATATCGAGGAGGGCATGCGAGTTGGCGTCGACCGCAATAAGTACCAGATCATGCTTCCCCTACCACCCAAGATCGACGCCAGTGTCACCATGATGACTGTGGAGGAGAAGCCCGACGTAACATACGGTGATGTTGGTGGTTGCAAAGAGCAGGTCGAGAAGCTGCGCGAGGTCGTGGAAATGCCCCTGCTCTCTCCTGAACGTTTCGTCAACCTCGGTATCGACCCCCCCAAGGGCGCCCTTCTCTACGGTCCTCCCGGTACCGGTAAGACTCTCTGCGCCCGAGCGGTTGCCAACCGAACAGACGCCACTTTCATCCGAGTCATTGGCAGTGAACTGGTCCAGAAGTACGTCGGTGAGGGTGCTAGAATGGTGCGAGAGCTGTTTGAGATGGCACGGACGAAGAAGGCCTGCATCATCTTCTTCGACGAAATCGACGCTATTGGTGGTGCTCGTTTCGATGATGGCGCTGGTGGAGACAACGAAGTTCAGCGAACTATGCTGGAACTGATTACACAGCTGGATGGTTTCGATGCCAGAGGCAACATCAAGGTCATGTTCGCCACCAACAGACCTTCGACTCTGGATCCCGCACTGATGCGTCCTGGTCGTATCGATCGAAAGATCGAGTTCTCCCTCCCCGACCTCGAGGGCCGTGCCAACATTCTCCGCATTCACGCCAAGAGCATGTCAGTTGAGCGGGACATTCGATGGGAGCTCATTTCCCGTCTCTGCCCCAACGCTACTGGTGCCGAGTTGAGAAGTGTGTGTACCGAGGCCGGCATGTTCGCCATCCGAGCCCGAAGAAAGGTGGCCTCGGAGAAGGATTTCCTCAGCGCTGTGGACAAGGTCATCAAGGGCAACCTGAAGTTCAACTCGACAGCGACGTACATGCAGTACAACTAGAAATAGCGTTGTGTAATTTAATACGGTGTATGAGTAAACGGCAATCGGATGGCGGGATTCTAGACGTCACATCATCAAGACATTGACATGTTGCTGCACAGACAAAAACCGGACATGGTTCGTAGTGGTGAAGTTTGGTCCCATTCATGTGGTGACCGTGCGTATTTACGTGAATAGTCTACAACTAGTATATATTGATTCCTGTAGCAAGTCCGCAACCCCCAATGCACATGAAGCCAGACCGTCCAGGCAAGAGGGAAACAAAACGCCGCTACCATGTCCAAATCCATTCCCATATCCATTTCCATTATTCCATCCCTGCCATGCTATGCGTATACGTAAGCCGTCCTGCCCAAAATTCCACCCAACGAGGCCAGCCGCCTTCTCGAAGCTTCCCATCCCAGCAAAACCAACAACAGTTTGAAAAAAGTATGCCTATGAAATCAAGGCAAAAAGCGCCCGCCCAGGGGCGTTGAGAATATAGGTTTCGTCATTCATTAGTTCCCGGTCAAACCTTGGCGAATTATTATGACCCTTCCATGCGTGAGAGACAACCCAGGCATGCCACGTCTCCCTCTGCACCACGCTCAATGCAGCACCTGCTGCATACGACAGCCCGATGACCCCCTGCGTCCCAACCCTTCCTGCTTTCGTGGCCAGCGTTTCGATTGTCGGTTTGTTGGTAGTCAACATCGTCCATGTGAAATGACCGAGAGAGCATCTCTTGCTCGCTCAGCACAGAGCCGTCGTCCATATTCCAGCCTTGACACTCTCGAATGCAGACAAAGCAAGTGCGCTCTCTGCACCCTTGACACTCTGCAAAAGAGTCAAGGTCGGATTTTTTAGTTGGCCGACGGTGGCAGATGTGGCAAGGAGCGAGAATGGCACTGGTAGGTTTGGGAGGGATGCGGCTTGCAAAAGCTGGTTGGACCTGCAGGACCTTGAGCTGCGAAGACCTGCGCCGTCTATGAGAAAGGGGAGCGGCGGAAGAGGAAGGGAAGTCGTCGTGGAGGTGAATGTCATCGTCAGAAATGCGTGCTCGCTTCGAGGCCATGGGCAGGATCTTGCGCGGGGGCAAATCGGGCCGCTGCTGATTGAGGACGAAGAAGTCTTTCGATTCGTCTGGACCGTAAAGGGCGTAAACGCCTCGTTCGTCGTCAGCGTCCCATCTGCGCTTGCGCGCGGAGAGGAGGTCCTCAGCGACAAAAGGCATGGCTGAAATGCGGTTGTGGTGGTGTTTTGGCGACGGCCGAGCTCGGTGCACGGCGTCGGAAGGCTTTCAGAGTGAGGGATTCAGGGTGGCGACGCTAGTGAGGATGGAGAGGAGGAGGGCAAAGGTTCGACGGGACCGCGAGGGAGGAGGACGGGATAAATCAGTTGGTGGTCGGCCAAGTCATTCGGTCGAGAGCGGTGAGGAGAGAACAGGAGAGAAGGCAAGGGATGGAGAGAAAAGGGTGCGGGTGTGAGATGAGAAAGACGTCGAATGGGCAGGTGTTGGACAAGCACTGGCACAGTGCCGTGAGCAGTGAGCAGTGAGCAGTGAGGACCATGAAGTGAGCAGAAGGAAGTGAATGGATTTGGTTGGTTGGGCCGCTGAAAGCCCGAGCCCATTGTTACCTAGCGTGTCGCTGTTTGCCTGGGCCAGCCGGGTGAACTTTGGCCTGGCACGGTAGGCAGGTTTCAGTGATGCTCCTCCAGTGGGGGGAGGGATGGACGCCTAGAGCCGGGCCCAGGCCCCCCGTCTCCAGGCCATGTTCAGCACGCCAGGATAGCCAGGATGGGACCACTAGCCTCCATTGCACAACCTCGTGAACCTTTACGACACTAACTAACACCCCATTGCCAACTCTCTGTGACGCCAATTAGCGAGTTGCGGCATTATGATTGAATCCGGAAAGGTGCTCGACAATCGACAATTCGTCGAACCGCTCTTGCTGAACCCCATCCCCCCCCCTTTGAGAAAATGCCCCATCCTGGCCTGCTGCGTCTTACCCTCCAAGCCACCTGCTGTACCTAGCTCAACCAGTGCGCCGTTGTCGTCCCCCCAACTCATGGTGGAGGTTAATGGACGGGTTCCGCTCGGTCCAGTGCGGTCCCACGCCCCTCACCCGGCCTGTCTGGCCACGGCTAAAATGATGTCGCTGCAGGGCAAATGTCCAGTTTTGTCTTGGAGGGGATGCCGCTCCGTTCCGGCAACTCGATTGACCATTGGGTGTAATTTTGCCGTGGTCAATAAGTGGGCGAGCACCGAACTTGTATGTCTCCACGGGCTGGCAAGGAGTCCCCTCCCAAACTATTTCCCCGTATATCTAACATGCACAGATACAAACGCAAAGCGAAAAGACTTTATTTGCCGTGTAATTTATCTGCTGATTCTTGTTCATGTTTCTGAAATGTCTCGTTGTTCCCGGGCCCGTCCTCCACAGACAGTAGCACTCAGGCATGTGGCACATCCAGCCCTCCGGTTCCTGAACATCCGGTCATCAATATCAATGTCCATCATGCCCACGCAATCTCTCGGCGAACGCAACAAGTATGCAATATTCACATGATTGGCTACATAATTTATCGACAATTTTCGTAACAAGGTAGAATTAGAACGGATTTAGTTCTAGGTCAAACAAGGTATTGGAACGATTCATCTGATTTACACTCTACCCTCCTCGTTTCCGCCTCCGTTCACAACTGTGCTTCTTTTCTACCCGCCACCAACAAAGGAGCTTCTCTAGGGGGCGACTAGTATACAAATGAGAGTTTGGGGGCCAATTTATCGGCGGACCTTGACCTCCTTAGGGGGGTCGTAGGCAATCTTTCTCGACTTGATCCAGGCCCACTTGTATCGCTTAACCCACACGCTGACAGCCCACAGGGAAGCAGAAACCACAAGGACCTTCATACCCATCTTCTTGCGGTCGTCCATCTCGGGCTCAGCAGCCCAGTTGAGGAACTCAACAACATCCTTGGCCATCTGGGAGGTGGTGGCGGGGGTCTCGTCCTCGTACTCGACAAGGCCATCGTACAGGACACGGGCCATGGCAATACCGGTTCCAGGGAAGTAGGGGTTGAAGTTCATGCCAGGGGCAACAACGACACCAGCAGGAGGCTCCTCGGGGTAACCAGTAAGCAAGCTGAAGATGTAGTCACAGCCACCGTGGCGGGCCTTGACGATCAAGCTCAGATCCGGGGGAAGAGCACCGTTGTTGGCGAATCGGGCAGCCTCTTCGTTCTTGTAGGGGGAAGGAAGGTAGTCGGCAAGCTTTCCAGGTCGCATCTCGATTTCGCCCTCATCGTTGGGCTCACCGGGGTACTCGTTGGCCTCGGCAAGTTCCTTGGCCTCGTTGACGGTCAGGATGGTACCAACGAGGGCACGGTAGGGAATTCGGTCAAGAGAGTGGCATGAAGCGCAGACCTCCTGGTAAACCTGGAAACCACGGCGAAGGCTATTCACACAAGGGTCAGCATTCGGAGCCGCCCGGACCAATGGGACCTGGATTCTACTACTTACGCCTGGTGGTCGTAGGTCTTGAAGAGCTTGTTGTGAACCCAAGGGTAGTTGGTGGGGTGAAGACTGTCGTCTTGTGTCAGCATTGGGCTTGTTGAAGTCGTGGCAGGCTGATGTAGCATTTATGCCTCATGGCCGGATCGGTGACCACCCGGCCAATGCCGCCATTCAGAATTCGGATTTCACGTACCCCTCCTCAGCGGGAGTCGAAGCGAAGGCGACGGGTCCATATAGATGGTAGTACCAGGCAATGGAGCCAAGGGCGAGGGAGGTGGAGGCGGCGGCGGCCACGTTCAATCGAGTGGCAGAAGCTTCGCCGGCGGCACTGGAGCTCGAGGAGGCGGCACGCTGCAAGCAAAACACAGTCAGCCATTCGTTCAATTGGATCAACGGTTATTCTCGAGCGATTGGCGTGGTTGCGGCATGTTGGGGCCGGTTGTGAGGTTCCCTCGGTAATCAGGAAGCTGATGGGCATGAATCGTGCCATACCTTGGAGGCAGCGGCAGCGCCGTTCTGGAGGCCATTGAGGATGCGCGACGCGCGCATAGACGACCTGGCAAGCATGATGGGCGAGCTAGACCGTCGCTGCTGGATGAGCCGCAATCGAAGGTGAGCTGGCGATGGGGAATCGTTCTCGGGGCGGAGGACAAAAGGGCTCAGCAAAGATCATTAGCATCAGAGAAAACCTATCGAGCGTTCCGAAATGGGCCGACGCTGATTGGACACGGTCACGTGCCACTGAGATCCATTTTCCCTGCGACCGGCGCCTGTGCTCGCTGGCAAACACTGGCTGCCGGATGCCGGAAAAACCCGGCCGTGCTGGGCATCACGGGCTCTGGCCGGAGGAGCCTCAGCATGCATGGCATCACGAGCGCTGACTAAGTCACCGACCGGGTACGTACCCACTCGAGTCAGAGATCAACTAAAGAAAAAAAAAGGTCCGCTTTTGGACAGTACACACGTTCCCACTGTGGTGTTAGCCCATCTGCCCAGGCAGGAGGTGGTAATTTACCCCACCCCCACCTTCTCCTTGGGAGCACACATTCTTTTGCTTGTGCTGCAGCCTCAAGCCTGTTTTCTTTTGCGCATTGCATCTCTACCCGTCGTGTATTGCTTCTTCTAGCCAAACGGCCCTTTCCTACTTCTCACCATGGCTCCTTCCGATAAGGTCTTTTCCCTCGAGGGAAAGGCGCTCAAGCTTGACACCGCCGAAGACCTCAACGCTCACGTTGCTGATCTCATCGCCAACGACAATGTCGAGGAGGTCAAGATTCTTGGAAACACGCTTGGTGTCGGCGCCTGCAAGCGTCTTGGTGAAATCTTGTCCACCAAGAAGAACCTCCAAGTATGTCGCGACACTCTTCTCGCGCCCGCTCTGGCGACGCCTACTCCATCAACCCCGCTAATTACCCCTCCGCCAGATTGCCAACCTTGCCGACATCTTCACCGGCCGACTCCTCAGCGAGATCCCCGAAGCTCTCTCCTCGCTCCTCAACTCTATCCTCAACCTCCCCAAGCTCAACACTGTGAACCTAAACGATAACGCTTTCGGCCTCAACACAGTCACCCCCCTCGTCGAGTTCCTCAACGCCCACGTACCCCTCCAGCACCTCTACCTTAACAACAACGGTCTTGGCCCCCATGCCGGTATCCTCGTCGCCGATGCCCTCTCAGAGCTCCACGCCAAGAAGGAAGCCGCGCGCAAGGAAGGCAAGGAGGTTCCTGACCTGGAGACTGTCATTTGCGGCCGAAACCGACTTGAGAATGGAAGCATGACTGCTTGGGCCAAGACCTTCAGCCTTCACAACAAGATCAAGGAGATCAAGATGGTCCAGAACGGTATTCGTCAGGAGGGTATTTCGCATCTCCTGACTGAGGGTCTCAGCAAAGCCACCGGACTCCGAATCTTGGATTTGCAGGACAACACTTTCACCATTCTTGGTGCCAAGGCCCTGGTCAAGGTCGTGTCTGGATGGAAGGATATTCTGGAGCTTGGTGTTGGCGACTCTCTCCTGGGTGGCAAGGGTGGTGTGCTGCTGGCTCGTGCCCTGGCCAAGGGCGAGAACGCCAAGCTCGAGACTCTTCGCCTTCAGTTCAACGACATCACTGCCGCCGGTCTCAAGGGCTTTGCCGCAGCCGCCAAGGATGGCCTCCCTGCCTTGAAGCGAATCGAACTCAACGGTAACAAGTTCTCCGAAGATCATGAGTCCGTGACCGCTCTCAAGGATCTTCTCGACGAGCGAAAGGAGAAGTTTGGTGGCGACGTCATTGTGGAGGCGGACTGGGGCGTTGACAACCTGGACGAGCTCGAGGACGACAGTGATGAGGAAGAAGAAGAGGAGGAGGAGGAGGAGGAGGAGGAGGACCAGGCTGATAAGCTGGACAAGGAGGCCCAGGAGGCCCAAGAAGACCCCGTTATCAAGGACAAGGTTGAAGACGTGGCCAAGAAGCTTGAAAAGACCAACATTTAGATACAAACCCTTTAGATAAAACGGCATGATCATGATCAACTATAATTGGGAAGCCCGGAAGGAAAATACGATACCCCTTCAATGTTTGGTCTTGGAGAAGATGCAAGTTTCTTGTGATTTGCCAATTTGTTATAGAAAACACCAACCAGCAACATTGTTCACCAGGAAACACATAATTGGTTACAACTAGTCTTTTTTTATTACTACGGTAGTAAACTGGCCAAACTAAAGAATTGGAATAGCTAGTGTGCACAAAAAAATACTCGTCACGAACCATGAACCCAACCTGTGGCCTTGCTATACCTAGTTTTTGGGAAAAAAGGGGGGGAGAACGGGGAAACCTTCAAGCAAGAGGAAAACGAGTGTTAGGGGGTTAAACGACGTACCTCTGGCCAACTAGTCTTGTTTGCCACGAGTCTTGTCTAAGAAAAACGCACTGTTAGCATACACTGAAGGGTGTCTGAAGGGTGTTTGGAAAACAGGAGATGTGAAGTTTAATAGTGAAAAGCAGAAAAGTTGAAAAAAAAAAGATAAAAAGGTATCCCCTCAGCGCCAGTCCTCCTTTCCATAAGAAGTCATCAATGCCATAAAATATCTCATCCATCCTAATATATAACCAGCAGTTGTTGCCATAGAGGTTTCTTCCAGATGTCTCCGCATTTCCGCCAGTCTTGTGTAATAAAAGACCCATACATGAAAATAATAATGAAAAGAAAAAAGCCACTCCACCGTCCCCAGGCTGCCTTCTATCTAGGCCGCTTTTTAAATTGGCCAGATGCTAACTAAATTCAAATATCTCATGATGCAGCCCGAGTGAACGTGGTCGTTATTTACATGACATCCATGGCGTCAATTTCACCAGCACCACGGAAGTGCTGGAAAGCGCCGTATTGCGTTGCCATGTCCAGCATCTGCTGCTGGCGCATGTAATCAGCACCCATATAAACAGGGTCTGTAGCAGGTGTGTACACCGGGGCAGGAGTAAAGTGGCTGTGAACATCCTGAAGACGGTTCTCCAGCTCCTGGCGCTGTCGCTCCCGTCTCATCATCTCTTCATATCCAGAGAGCATGTAGGGCTCTGAGTCATTGTCCGACTCGACCCATCGGCCGTCGCCGGTCTGATAGGAAGCCGTGTCCAGGGTCATGGATTGCTGCTGCTGCTGCTGCTGCTCTTGTTGAACCCTTTCGTATCGCATCTGAGCAAGCTGCTCCTCTTGTTCAACAGTTGTGCTGCTCCAGGCTAGAGCCGGGATATCTCCACCGTTCCCAGGAGGGCAGATGCTCCAAAGCTCGAGAAGTCTCATTTGCTGGGGCTCATCGGCAATCCTGAACAGCTGAATCTGGGAAGGAGTAAGAGTGGTTGGGTCAACACCGTGGTTGCGCAAAAGGGTCTCGGCATTTAGTGACTCGCTCTGAGGAGGTTCCGACGAGTGTCGCTGGGGCTCCTCTCGCACTTCTGGCTGCTGAGCTTTCACAACGTGCGCAGAGTGTGTGTAGTGTTGTGAGACGGAATAAATAATAGGCTTGGGAGCTTCAGGGGCTAGTTCCTGCTGCTGAACTGGGGCCTGGAGCTCTGGGTTGAAGGTGAGGTTTCGGTAGAAGAGAGCGGCAAGCTCGTCGTTCATATCCATGTTGTTCTGAAGTGAAACCATCTTGGGCGATCTGGAAATCATGTTAGGAGAGGGGTATTAAACGAACGTGGGGTGGTATGGTGATACCTAGGCAAAGATGTCGATGGGACGGATTTGTAGAATTTGGCAAGGTATCTTTTGTCAAATACCATGTGCTGTGCGGCCCTGTATTAGAAAGCAAGAGAGGGGCTTGTCCTAATTTTTAGCCTGTGTCTCTTTTGAGGAGAAGTTCGTGTCCCGGTCGATGAGGTCTTGGGATGGTGGGGTGGCAAGCAAAGCGGAGGCGTGACGAGTCCTGTGGGAGACGGATGGGTCGCGTTGCGGATGGAAAATAGTGAGTAACAAACGGACGTTTTCTTTTATTTTCAGCTATGCTAAGCAAGTTTCTGGAAACGGAAGACGAGGAGAGGAGAGCGTTATAAGTAGTGAGAGAAAGGAGAAACGGATAGGGAGTCGTCGATTCAGGCGACGCTTTATTTGGGCTTGGAGGGGTGTCTTAGAGCGGTGGGCCGTTGGGTTGGGTTGCAGGGCGCCAGGGCCAAAAGGTGGGGAGAGTGAGGAACGGTCCGTGGACAACGAAGTCGGTAAAGGAGGTGTTCTTTTGTGGTGTCGTTTGATTCGTTTTGGAATAAAGGATGATATTGTGCGAGAACTTTAACACGGGATGGTGGGAAGCAGGAGTGGTTGAGAAAAAAGAAGGAGAAAAAAGAAGGAGAAATTGATGGAGGGGGAAAATGTATGACGGCTATCCGTAGGTGGTGATGGTGCTGAAGCAGCTGTCCCGCGGGTCAGCATGGAGGGGTACCTCCTGTAGAATTGCAACGTGGGACAGTGGAGGGCGGCAGCAGGTTCGGTGGAGATTGCAGGGACCCATGGCCCTGTACAGAAGGCTTAGTTGGCAGCTAAGATTATTGACTTTTAGAACGTTAGGTACCTACAGGCTCCCTTTCTAGGCACCCAGCTCCCTGGCAAGGTCCCCGCCTCGCGCCGTGCCCAGCCAAAGGAGGCTGGCCATGACGCATCCGGACCGTCTGCATCACAATGTGACAACTGTGATCCCATGATACAAGTAGCTCCGTGAATGGCTGCATGTTCCATCATCATTTGTTTCTTTCCCTTGTGATAGGCGCCAGCTGTTCGATCTACTGATCATCTTATTGCCTTCCCCCTCCTTCTTGATTTCTCCCAATCTCGCCTTGTCTCCATCTTCATGCAACTTGTCACCCATGCCGTTCACTCACTCACGCTTCCTCTGTCTCGGCATCCACCCGGGCCTCCGGACCCTCCTAGACGAGACTTTAGGGGGGGAAATCCCGCTCTCTGACAGCCATCTATCAGACGGTTTGGACTGGCCCCTGTCCACCCGACCATCGTGACCCAATGAGCCAGTGCCACACGGCGTGGGACGTGCCAGATCCCCAGGGTTAAACCGCCCGAGGAATAAATCGTGGGCATGCCTAACAAACGCAAGAGATGCAGCAGCAAAGCCAGACCGGAAGACCTGTGTAGCTCAATGTCTTGCGTCTGCTTTTTCTTGCCTGCGATTTCTGGCATGGTCTCTTTTTTTGGCTTTCACGCGCCTCTTCTCTTTCTTTCTTTGGGCAATAAAGAGAGTGGCAACATGCCATATATCGCATTGTAGCTTCGTGATAGAACCGGGCAGATCCCGGGACTCACCGCCGATCCCACCATCGTCTTTTCGAAGGCGGCCCTCTGTCCGCGCTATGCCACCTGGGGCCCAACAAAAGACATGCGGCACATCCGTCGTGGATGGTCTTAGATGGGCCAGACCACGTCTCCCCCCTCAGGAAAGAACACGAAATTAATCAGAAGGGGGGTTGGTGGTGGTGGCGATTACGGGAGGAGAGCAGAATATCAATCAATCACTCTTCACCTAATTTTTT
>VTGB01000088.1:0-91218 GCA_013403855.1 Calonectria honghensis | reverse complement strand
CCCCCTCCCCTCGAAAAAAAAAAAAAGCCAAGCCAACCCAGCTAGTTGGCACACCCGTCCACAGGCGCACACCGCGTGGATTACATGGTTGTCAAGCCCCGGTCCAGCCGCGCTGCTGTTGGTCTCTCCCCACAAGACACCAATGCTGCTAAGTGTGGACTGATGAGTCTTGACGTAAAGCGGCCCCCCCGGCTGCCCGCTGCCAACATGAATTGCGGCCTACCTAATCTGGGGCCTGCTTGAGGCTATATCTCGTCTCAAGGCCTTCACTGCCCCTCGTCTCCTCTCTTGTTCCCCTTTGCGGCCTTTGCGGGGACTGAGGGCCGACCATGAGGACGCGACTAACACCACACCCCCTACCAACCAACCCAAACAAGCAGCAAAGCAACCAACCCTTCCTGTGTCTCTAACCAATCCAACTTCCGGCCCTTCAACCACGGCAAGAGCAACCAACAACCGTCAATCCCTTGTTGCTTCACGGCCCTATCACCGGGTCTTATTTCGAATTTGCCTCGTTGAGTTCCTAGGCATCTGTGCTCAAAGTGTCATGGACGGCAAACATTCTCGTTCTCTCACAACCTCCGCCACTACCTCGGGTCTGCATCACCAAGTATATAAGAACCGAAGACTACTACCCTCCTCTCAGAAATCACCACTCAGCATCCAAAGCATTCAGCACTCGGTCTCCAGTGTTGACTTAACCTCTTCATCGACGAATCTGCAACCTCGCTGAAACTTCCTTCTTGTCTTGAACGCTTCAACTCTCCCACGTCTCTCCCACGCCATTTTGCAAGCTCCTTCTTTGGATCTCACGCCTCTGCTCGTCTAAACCGGAAAGTTCTTCTTTCCTCTCGAGACACCAGGGGCTTCTATCAGGACTTGTATCACCAAGATACCCTACTTTCCTGGCTTGCCTGAGCTTACACAACATCATCGGTTACCAGCTTCTGGCGACCTGTCAACGCAAAAGCAACCGCCCGATTGTCTCACTGTGTCATTTCTTTGCACCGCACGCTTCTGCTTTATTTATTAGTCTTCAGCCCAGCTTGAACAACCCAGCAATAAGCTCAAGGCAACTCAACACCATCGCCAATCCCTTCACTCAGTCGTTGCTTGGACAAAGCCATCTATCCACCATGTGCTACTGGCGAACTACTCAATCCTGGTCCCTCTGCGGCTGCCAGGTCCAGATTGTTGAGCCCCGTCCCGGTACCTGCCGGTGCACAGCCAGCATCATTGATCAGGGTACACAGC
The DNA here is from genome assembly GCA_013403855.1 of Calonectria honghensis. Classification (NCBI taxonomy): domain Eukaryota; kingdom Fungi; phylum Ascomycota; class Sordariomycetes; order Hypocreales; family Nectriaceae; genus Calonectria; species Calonectria honghensis. Next base: position 89,964 of record VTGB01000088.1, on the reverse strand, counting down.
GATGGGAAGGCTACTGCATGCGATCCAGTTGCCCCTATCCCCCTCGATCATCGTAGTAGGTCTGTCGACAGTCCTACCGGGCACCATAAAAGCAACCACAGCTAACTCTTGGATGCAGCAACCCGCAAGATCCACGAAGGGGTAATAAACTATAGAAACAGCTGGCCTCGCGGCGGTAACAGCGGCTCACTTTGTTGTCCTTTACACGAGTTACAGAACGCCCTTGGGATAGGGCAATTGGAGTTTGGCATTTAGGTCTTTGCATTCGACTTGGCGCTTGTTCTCTTCTTCGGCATCGATCATTTCGTCACTCTTTTAATATTCCAAGGGTCGCTGTCATCTCCTCGAGCAGTTTTGGCCACAACACTCTTGGAACAGCGACTTGCGAAAGAGGACAAACCTCGTCGGTTTCCCTTCCCGGAGCCAAACTTCTATGACAGCCATTACTTTTTCAACGACTTTTTTCTTTTTTTCTTTTTTTTCTTTCTTTCTTTCTTTCTTTTTTTCTTCACTCTTCCTTTCTTTCCTCAGTTCTTCTTTCCCTCGCTGGATTCACACTTGGTCATGGTTCGCTGATGAATGCAGCGTTCTCTAAACGCATGGCATTGGACCATGATGGCAGGATGGGCAGGGGGGAGAAGGCCGGGGCGGCAGGGTGGAGGGGATTGAGTGAATCAAGACGAGGATCAAGTGGGGACGGTTGGGGGTGTGCGGATCAAGGTGAAAGGGGACATGAACTTTCGGCAGCTGGACTCCGAAGTTTGTGAGTGCTACCTGCTCATGAGGGTTTTCTATTCTTCTTCCTTCCCTTCTTCTTCTTCTGTACTCACTTCCCTCTTTTTCTTCATGTCTTTTTTCATCGTACTTTTCCTTCTCCCCTTTTTTTTCCTTCCATAGTCTCTCAATAAACCGGGTTATTTCACACCTGTTTCTGTCTGCAGTGAAGTTATTTTAGCCCTGAAGCCGGTGGCCCACACAGCCTGACCAAATCTGCGACCCGCCCCATGCCAGCGCCCAATTGCGCAGCATAGTCTAGAGTGCAGAAGAGTGCACAACCAACAGACGATGACGGAAACGACGCAAGAAATTTTTCACAGCCCCTTCCCACAAAGTTTTGAACTACTTTCCTTTTTTTTAACAAAAAAAAACCCTCTCTTGCGGCCCAAAAGTCTGCCTTACTGTGACAACACTGGAAGGAAGCAAATGGGATGACCATGCCTGCCGAAACACAGACAGCCGCTCGGCAGATGAGATTGGCGCGTGGGGACGGCGGGCCATGTGGCGGCCGGTAGATCAAACCGGTTCAGACAAAAAAGAAGGTTACAGCTATATCGATCGACTTGCAACGATCCGACGGGACTGCATACTCAAGAGTTCTCTTCCTTTGTTTGGAGATATCTTGTACCTTGTGTGCACTGGGCCTCGTCCAGCGGAGCAGCGACCTCGAGACGTTTGTCGCTGGACAAAGGACGACCACTGTTGGCCGTGGCTCCACCCGCAAGCCAGGCCCCAAAGTTGACTTCGATGTCTCTTTCTTTTCTTTTTCCCTTCTCCTATCCCTTGCGTCCATGGCCGTCGTTCGTCTGCTCCGTACTGGCTGCAAAGCTAGGCTAGCGAGGCGGGCGTTCGGACAAGAGCAGGGGCCCGAATGGGGCCCAAAGAGAACAGGTGGTAGGAGTAGTGGTTGCACAGCTCGATGCATGGCAAGCGTAGTGCAGCGCAGCCGATAATACAGAACGAGACGAGAGAGAGAAAAAGAGGCGGCGGCGGCGGACACGGCGGACGGGAAACAAAACGGTCAAACCACCACCATGCCGTCAAAGGATGTGCGTGCGTGGCCAGCTCGTTGGCCCAGTGCTGGTCCCCTGGTGTCAGTTAAGCGCCGGCACCCACATGGCGGACGCGCCTTTCCAACATCCCCGGCCCCTGTACCCTGTCGCCCGTGTGACGATCCCGGGCCATTACTGCACTGCTGGCCCCCAACCTTCAGCCAGAACTGCTCGACGAAGGGAAAAGCGGGGGGAGGCGGGCTTCTTGAGATTTGCTGACCTGTTTTCCATTGTCGTTTGCTGCCCCGTTTCCTCGCGTGTGTAGTTTTCATAGGATTGCTTTTGCTTATTTTCTTTTCAGAACACACTACTACCAATATAATCCCGATGCAAGTGCTCGCCCAAAAAAGGTATCCAGCTCCCAAATCGTCGTGAGCTCATCCAATCCCCGGTCCACAGGCAAAGCTGAGGCTGTTGGAGAGTGGGCGGTCCAGGATGGGCCTTCTTTTCTCCAGGATGGTGGCTCTTCGGTGAATTGACCAGATCGAGGCCTTGGTTTTATTTTTCACTTTTTTTATTTTGACGCCACGCAGAATTCCACGCATCCATGTCAAATCATGTGATGAACAGACAGCGGGTTGGCCGGTCCGGAGACAGATTTGGGGAAGGGGTGAGGGGCGGATTAACTGGCTGCGGGGCTGGTGAGAGCAGCGCACGTGCTGGGTGAGCGGGATCGGGGCGCAGCCAACAACCAACACTGCGCTGATGAGCTACGTGGTTTTCCAGGATTAGAAGCAAACAAACGTCCAATATAGGGAGGTAGTCATGTCAACGGTTGCCAATCAGCATACACGCCGGTCCAAGTTGCTTCCAACGCCTCCTTCTTCTACCAACACAAGGTGACAGAGAACGTGCGCGCGTGTGTGTCTGTCTGACTCCTTTTCACGACATATAGGTACATCGCTCACAGCACATACATGATACATTATGGCTTCCATGCAACCAGCTCCATCCGGTCATATCTTTCAGCACGGCAAATGCCGTCTTCCTCGTATTCTACCAACCTCGCGAGCCATATTTCTTCCTTCTCATCCTTCGTGAGCCTGAGATAGTAACACGACGTCACAGCACAGCGCAAAATGCAATCGCACACATACACACACGCATTCACTACACACACACACATGCAGACACACATACACACACATCATCCATACACTCACACTCGACTTTTCTTTCTTTCTGGTTCGCAATCGCCCCCAAGGCAACTGAAGCACACGACCTGAATGCGAGCATGATGATGCCATTCCAACTCTGTGACTCCATGCTGTGCAGCATCATGGTTCATACACTTACATCCCAACTAATACAACCCCTCCCGTGCAATTGATACCTCTCTACGATGCGCAATCCGTAATCTCCCACGTCCTCGCCTCCCGTCACTCAATTCAGCCTTGTATTCCCCGAGGAAACGTTCATCTCCGTCCTCTCACACAACGTTGGCCACTCCCGCAAGCACGCCCTTGCTTTCCCCCCACCGGATGCATCCTTCCCGGGCAGCTACAGCACGGGGGAAGGTGGAGGCTTGGGTTTAATCAAACCACCGTCCTCTTTTTTTTATTTCCCCTTGGCCAGCACTGCCCTATGGCAGGTACAAGTTCACCAGCTGCCGTGCGTCGAACCCGGCTCCTCACAGTTCGGCCCGCCGATGCAACCTATCGTGTGCTCATACGACTTGGACGTAGACGTATTAAGTCTCCTAATCCACGCGGGCACGCGCAGCCACCCCGCTCGGCAACCAACAAGCGACCGAGCGAATGAACAAGGAGAAAAGAAGACTAAAAAAAAAAGATGCTACTCCGTTCGTTGGCTGCAAGAGTGATTCATGACATACTCATATTAGACCGAGCACTTAAAAAAAAAAAAAAAAAGCGTACATCAAGATGGCAAATACGCGGTCACGCCCCAAGGCCAGGTTGTGAATCACCCCTCGGCCGAATCCATCCTTTGCAGCCTTGTGGGTCGAGGCGTAGCTGCCTTGGCCTGATGCATCGACCTTGGTCGCTGAAACTGGCCGCCACAGCCACCCTGCCAACCAATCGCCCGCCGTTGTGGCCCTGACGACAACCCAACACTCGGGAAAGGCGACAGGAGGGCTGAAGGGCTCAAGGCTCGAACCCAGTCTTGTCTCTCTCCTTCTTCTCCTCCATCTTGGCTTCGCGACTGATCTCCCTCGAGCCTCGCCCTTGCCCAGGCCTCCCGTCGCCTTATCCCGGTTTCACCATCAACTCTACACTGCCCCATCCTGAGCTCAGCCCCAGCCCGGCGCCGAGCCATCAAACCCTCTCCCGGCTCGCAATCACGCTCCTCTTCGCCCTTCAGCTTGGCTCAGCTCGGCCCTCAGCCATGCTCCCAGCTTGATCCTCCAAGACTCGCTTGCATCACCAAGTTCGTCGCAATACGAGGATGAGGCGTCGCCATCTATCTACGTGGTCGAGTCCGCCTGAACTTGACCAGCTCGTCAAATTCACCGCCCATCACGGCACGCAGTCATCACAAGCACAGCCGGATCATGGACATCTAAGCTCAATTTTGCAAAATAAGCCAATCCGTACCGGGGGGTTCTGTAAAGCTATTTCCGTTCCACTTCATTCTTTGTTCGCGGTCTTGATTCCAATCTGGATCATCATCCTATATGTCATTGCAATCCTCAACCTCGCTCCTCACTTCTCCAATCCTCATCGATATTGTACATTGTCAGCTATTACAGTGCCCCCCTTCTTGTGATTCCCTTCACCTCCCAAACTTCTGTAGAAGACCTCTTTTTGTCTTTTTTTTTTCTCAATTTGTGGGGTTTTCGTCTTTCCTTTGTGCCATCCTCTTTTTCGGGTCTATAATGCTCAAATCCACCCCCAACCAAGAGAAGAAGAAAAAAAACCATAAAAACGAATGACAGCCTGTGTCATGTATGCATTATTCAATCAAAAATTAATCATTGGCGGGCGAGTTAGGAGAGCTAGATTTTCGGTTAGTAGGCGTACCCGAACAAGCACATCATATTCTACTCACTATTGGTTTCCAGACGTTCCCGGACCAGGAGTCCGAGGAGAGAAGGAAGGAGATGTAGGCGAGTAGCTCGGGCTAGTTGGAGAATGCTGTGCTCCTGGGCTCCTCTGGAAGCTCGGGCTAGTCGGAGAGTAAGCTTCAGGAGACGTAGGAGACCAAGTTGGAGATGCCGGAGAGTAGGAAGGTGAGGTAGGTCCGCCCGCGTGGATGTTTGGCGAGGCAGGACTGTAGTTGGGGCTCGCGGGAGAGTAGCTCGGAGACGTTGGCGAGTTGAACTGTGCTGGTGACGTCGGAGAGTAGTGTCGAGGCGACGACGGTGACGCAGGTGAGTAGCTCGGCGAGGTTGGGCTGTAGTTGGGAGAAGCTGGGCTCGTAGGTCTCAACATGGGCGAGGTTGGAGAAAACGACGGGGATGATGGGCTAAACGAAGGCGACGTAGCATATCTGCCAATTCCACCATCGATGAGAGGGGAAGTAGGAGAATAGCCAGCGTTTGGTGATGATGGAGAGTATCCTCCCATGCCAGAGCTGAAGGGAGATGTCGGCGATGTGCTGAATGGGCTTGTTGCACCACGCATCATGTACGGGCTCATGGAGCCAGTTCCACCGAAACCACCACCGCCATATTCGGTTCCAAATCCTGCCGGAGTGTCGGATCCTGCACCCTGAATGGGCGAGAAGTTTCCAGCCGCAGGCGAGCTGAGGCTGAGGTAGCCCGAATCAGCCATGGGAGATCCTGTGTCGTAAGGAGTGGCAGCACCCTCGCCCTGGCCTTCCTTGGCAGGCATACCGGGCATAAGACCCATGCGAGAGTTATCGGAGATGACTGTTTCCAGCATCTTGGGGTCCAGGAAGACATCAAAGTTTCCGGTTCCCATTGGCGCCATCTGGCCCAGCATGACGTTCTCAGAAATGCCTCGGCAATCATCGAGCTCACCAGTTGCAGCAGCCTCGAGAAGAATTTCCACAGTCTCCTCGAAAGAACAACGCATCAGGGCACCAGTGTCGGCACGGTTGATGCCGTGTCGAGTAACAGCTGAGATAACACCACGGTATGTCATCACATCGACAAGCAGCGCGATGTGACGATGGTTGACATAAGAACCGTCAAAAGCCAACACATTAGTCAACTCCTTTGCCAGGGCCGAACGAGCGGCCTCGATACCAAAGACTTCCACGATTTGGTACAGATCGTTGGTGTAGGTACGGGTCGTATCCACACCGTTCACAGCCAACACTGGACGCAGAGAGGAACCACTGGTATCCAGGTACCACTGTGTGCATCGAGGGTCATCCTTGATAGCAAGCAGCGCACCATCAGGGCTCTCTACCAATCGAGTACCCTTGGTGAGGAAAGCTCGTTCAACACCAGGGACACCACGAAGAGTCAAAGTGTCGAGAAGATGGGCCTCAAGACGTTTCAGCATGACATCGTCCTCGATCTTGGCATCACCATCGTCATCCTTGTCACCAGCTGAAACAGTTCGGATACGGATAACTTGTTCGTCGGCGTTGTTGTCGCTGAAGATAACGGCAAGGTCGTTGGGGTACTCCTCCTTGATGCGCTGAGCGACATCATCAATCCTGATCTCTTTATCGAGCATCTTCTGTCGATCAAGAGTAATACGCAAAAGCCACCTCGACTGCTGATCAATGGTGTCCTGAGAATCATCAGGAATCAAGAAATATGATTCTACCATATCCACATCCTCAGGGATATTGGTAGCCTGAATGTCAGGGTCATAGTAGATCTCTGTAACGGCAGTAACGGAGCGGAGGTTGGTGTACTCCACCATACTTCGCAGCTTCTTCGCTTGCTCCTGCTTGGCCAAGTGCTGAGTAAGATACACAGCCATGCTGGGTGTCTTGATGTTCTTGGCCAAGTTCAGAATTTCCTTAAGACGGGGCACACCAAGAGTAACGTTCTTGGAAGACACACCAGCAAAATGGAAAGTGTTCAAGGTCATCTGGGTGGCAGGCTCTCCAATGGACTGTGCAGCCAAGACACCGACCATCTCACCGGGATTGACAAAAGCGCGATCCCAACGGTTCTGAAGCTCGCCCAAGATGTGGTCAAAGGCAAGCTTGTTGAGACGGTGCTCTTTGACAATCTCTTTGAAAGAAAGTCGAGACCGAACCAACGCCTTGAAGAGAATGGTGGCGTTCGCATCGGCCTCCCGAGAGATGGGATCACGACCACGCACGATGGTAACATGCTTGAGCAGGTTCTGGACAGAGATGATAACATCGGACGGCCGGAGGTTGCTGCGGTCATTGGCCTTGACACCAAAGACACGCTTAGCCGAGTCCATGATTCGACCAATGTTGAGAGGCAGCTGCATCGTCTCCTCGTTCATCTTGGCCTTGTTGATCCTTCGAACAGCAACACGGTCCGAGACAAGCGCATCCCACTCAGCATCGAGGAGATTCATTGACTCCCTGTCTCCCGTCAACTCGTTGCCATACTCGTAATCGTTCTTGAACCAGTCTGGAGGACTGGCTAGATCAAGTCGATACTTCTTCTCAAAGGCAGCATCCGACATATTCAGAATTCCCAACTTCTGTTTTTCAATGCACATGGCGTCCAGACCATCCTCTCCATAGAGGAACTGCACAATATCGCCCAACGAGTTTCGCACAGTTCCATCGTATCGAGCGCTCAAATCTTCCAATGCCTTGACGAGACGACGCTGAATGTAACCAGTTTCGGCAGTCTTGACTGCAGTATCGATCAAACCCTCACGACCAGCCATGGCGTGGAAGAAGAACTCTGACGGAGTGAGACCACGGAGATACGAGTTCTCGACGAACCCACGAGCTTCAGGAGAGTAATCATCCTTGGTGAAGTGGGGAAGCGTACGGTACTTGAATCCAAAAGGAATACGCTTACCCTCCACAATCTGCTGACCGACCAGGGCAGTCATCTGCGAAATGTTGATAGACGAACCCTTGGAACCAGAAGAAGCCATGGTGACGGCGTTGTTTGAATCCTTCAAACTCCTCTGAGTAGTGGTACCGGCCTTATCACGAGCCTGATTCAGGGCCATGGATACCTTGTTCTCGAATGTGGCTCGGACATTCATACCAGGAAGAGCCTCCAGCTCGTTGGCAGTTGCCATTGCAGTAAGTCTCGCGACCTCAGCCTTCTCTTCATCGATGTGAACCTGGACCTTCTCGATTGTAGCCTTATCGGGAATGGTATCACCGATACCGATGCTGTGTCCTTCTTGCAGCAGCCAGTACGTCACAACCTGCTGGACACCGTTCAGGAATGCCATGGCGCCCTCGGCGCCAAGCTCGTTGTAGGAAACATGGACAATACCACCAGCAGCGGCACCAACAAACTTCTTTGTCAGGAGACCGAACATAAGCTGACCGGCCTGAATCAGAACACCCTCATCTCTAAGAGGGTTTGGTGACTTGTCGTCTGGCGCATTGTGCAAACTGACCTCCTTGGGGATTACCATGCTAATCAGTTGCTTACCAGTCCAACGAGGTCGTGGCTTGAGAATGGCCGGCTGAGGGATGATGCCGTCCCATCCAGGAACCCAGAGCATGAGGTTCATGATCTGCTTCTTGTCAAGGAAAGAATCTCGACGGCACAGCTTGTAAACACCAGCCAGACTATCCTGGACAATACCCATCAGGGGACCGTTCTTTTGGGGCGACACAATGTTTAAGGGCACAAGACACAACTCCCTGACCTCAGCACGAGTCTCCTCGCTCTGGGGAACGTGTAAGTTCATCTCATCACCATCGAAATCGGCGTTGTAAGGAGATGTGACAGACAAGTTCAGACGGAAAGTAGAATAAGGCATGACGCGGACACGATGACCCATCATGGATTCCTTGTGAAGAGAGGGCTGACGGTTGAAAATGATGTAGTCACCGTCCATCAAATGACGCTCAACCTTCCAGCCGTACTCAAGAGAAATCTGAGCAGCTCTCCTGTGATGTCGCAGATCAATTCTGGTTCCATCAGACCGAATGACGTACTTGGCTCCAGGATGCTCGTTGGGTCCGTTCTCGACGAGCTGGTGCAGTTTGCCAATGTTGTATGGCGTCACTGTCTCAGGGTAAGTCAGCGTCCTCGCAATGCTGCGAGGAACACCGACTTCGTGGAGAGAAAGGTTGGCGTCACCAGTGATGACAGTACGAGCAGAAAAATCGACTCGCTTACCCATCAAATTACCTCGGAGACGACCCTCCTTACCCTTTAGACGGGCTCGGATAGCCTTTACGGGACGTCCACTCTTCTGTAGCGCACGGGGCTGACCAGCGATATCGTTGTCCATGTAGGTAGCCACATGGTACTGAAGCAGCTCCTCAAAGTCTCGGGCGATGTGTGCAGGAGATCCTTCACGGATGGCCTGCTTGACATTACCGTTGGCGCGGATGATATCACCGAGCTTGTAGGTCAAATCATCTTCGTTACGCGTACCAGTACTGGTACCGTCCATAGAAATACTGGGTCTGACGGGAGGTGGTGGTACAGGAAGCACAGTCAGGATCATCCACTCGGGTCGAGCATAATCGGAGTTCAGACCCATGTTGATGAGGTCTGACTCAGTGATTCTTCGAAGGATGTTGTGAGCCATCTCGGGGGTGATGGGCGTCGTCTCTCGTCGCTTAGCACCGTCTTCCTGAGCAACATCGAAGGCAGCCTTCAGCTGAAGAGCTGCCTGTCGCACGTTAGGTTGCACGTTACCGCAACCCCCGTGGTTCTCTACTTGGGCAGGCTTCATGCCAGGGGCATACTCCTCCTCCTTGTTCTTGTCGTTGCGATCTTCATTTTCGCATCGCCGCTTCTTCTTACACACTTCCCAAACGCGGGAGAATCGAACCTTGGGGTCTCGGGTGCCGATGGCAGCAGCGAATTCGGGGTCACTCTGAGAATATTAGGTTAGCATCCAATAGGCCAGTAAGCTTCATGGAGTGAGTAGACCAACTTTATCGGCCAACACCTTGCTGCAGTTGTGGCAGACAATCTCCAGGATCTTCTTGACCTTCTTGATAAAGCCAGGGTGGTAGACGGGTTTCGCGAGCTCGATATGACCAAAGTGACCGGGGCACTCGCCCATAGCCTGGGTACAGGTCTTGCATCTGAACATGCGGTCGATGGATCCGAGCAGAGGGTCGTTCAGACCGCCATCGCGTGGCTTGGTCTTGTTCTCCTCCATCGTCTCAGGGTAGAGGATGTGGCAGACACTCATGTTCTTGATCTCCTCGGGGGACATCAAACCGAACTGAATCTCTTCCACTGTCTTGAGCGGAGCGCTCGAGTGGGTGAAGTAAAGGTTCGTCATGTTGGCGGTTGGTGGCGAGTCTGACGTGAAGGTGAAAAAAGGAGCGAAAAGCGAGAGCGTTGGTCAAGACGCGCGCCAACACGCAGCGAAGCGCGAAAAGTCGAGGAAAAATTAGAAGTGTGTGCGAAAAGGCAGGTTCTCTATCGCAATGAGTCGCTAAATCGATGATAAAAGCCGTCAGAGGCGAAATCTGGATGCCGCTGAGCGGCAACGCCTGTCCTGGCCACCGGCCCAGGAGAACCTCAGGCTGGTCTCCCCCGTCGCCGCCACCTCGAAAGTCGCGAAAGATCGAAAGTCGCGCCGGACGCTCGTCGTGTATCGGTCGGAGATGTGTTTCGAGACGTTGCGCGCGATGCCCGACGCGCGTGGTGATGACTTTGTGCTGGGGGCAAAGTTTTGTCGTGGTCAAGGCGAGAGGGTCGGAGGAAGCCTGAAAGAATCTGGACTTGAGGCGGTTGGCGGACGGCGATGACGCTAAACCCGTTCTGGTAATCAGGACCTCCTTACGGCTACATAAATGGTGCCTCAGGCCACAACGTCTCCAAGTATCTGAGACTTCACTGTGCACGCTCTGACGCGCTGACTAAAATGAACGTCCGGCAGCACCCATGCAAAAAAACGCGACACTGTCGCGCTGATTATTCTGTCCCCCCTGCCATTATCACGCCAGCCAAGTACTAGTACTTCCTAATCTCCCAGAGGTGGGCGGGCTGTACAGCACGCCGATGACTCAAATCCCTGCTCTTCCACGCAATGCCTACCAATGAATGTCCACTCAAGAAAAAAGTTGCAACAGGAGCCACATGCAACAACCCTGACTCTAACCAGACGAAACAACAACGCTTTGTCGCACCGCAATGCGACCACTGGTCTCATTTATTCATGCGAACCACCGCGTCAGTGATGCGCGACCAACTGATTGCGACGCTAACTAGCTCACATAGCTCCATCTAGCTTTGACCCCGACAGCTTATAACGCCCAGCTCTGTTCAAATTATCTGTTATCGCTTTCTGCTCCGTGTTCCACGGCCCGTGCTCTTCTTTGTCGCCACTTTCTCGGCAGCCTCGCCCAGATCCTCCTGTCCCTCCCCTGGACTCCTCCTTCTCATGGTTCCAGTAGATACAGCGATAAATTCATCCTCGCTATCGCTTTCACCGAGGTTAAAAAGAATTGGCATCTGGAAGCTATCCCCATCATCCAATGCCTTGGAAGGATCAACAGTCAGGACATCAACATCCTCGTCCTCAGCGTCGAGTCGCCGCCGGTGAATCTCCTCCTGCGCATAGATATCGAATTCGTCCTCCCGCTCGATGTATTCCACATTTTCCTCAACCTCGGCAAAGTCAGGCGCCAATGCAGACCACTTTTGTGGGCTAGTCACTGACCAGATGTATATTCGTCCTGTTTCCAACCCGCATTCTGCCAATAACGGACGGGTCGGGTGCCAATCCACAACGCCATGTTCCTCTTTTGGCTCCTTGAGAATGCGGACTAAACTGCCATGTTTGCTCTCCCAGACGTATATTTCGTGATTGTTATATGTAGACGCTGCTACGTACTCACCTGTTGAGCTGAAAGTGACATGGTTCCAGGACAACTTATTGACAACATCTTGAAATTTGTTCTCGAGCGGGATTTGTAGCGTATCAAGGTCCAGATTTTCGGCAGATAAGTTTGGTATGCGAAACGAACGGATGATGCGGTCTTGCGAGTTGACAAGTAGTTCCCGACCCGATTGTGTAGTTCGCATTGTTGTGATGACACCTGAACAGACCTTGTCTGAATAGATGATCTCGTAGGACTTGGCGTCAACGACATTAACACGACCTTTGTTGGTTCCAGCGAGAATGTGGTCTCCAGTGAGTGTCCAGATCACTGAGGTCGTCATCTGCTTGGCATCCTCTTTTGCCTGTTTCTCCTTCAGTGCCGCATCTGCACCGGTATTTGATCGCTTCGGGGCGGAGGGGAGGATTTGTTTCACGTCGACCGGCTCGGTCATGTCGACAACCACGGGTTGCTCTTCAAAAAGGGCTGCGACGAATCGAAGACTGCTTGCACATCAGCACTCTGCATTTGCACAATCTTGGGTATACTCACTGGTCCCATGGATGAAGCTCGGCCATGTAGGCCGGAGCGCGAAACCGCACCTCGCGCAGCCTTTTGCCGTCCTGGAGGTCCCAGAGGATGGCTTTCCAGCCCTGGCAGGTTGAAAGCAGGTACTGCCCACATCTTGACCAGCTCAGGAACGTAATGCTCTTATTATGACCTCTCAATTTCCTCGCGACACCCATAGTCTCGAGATCCCACACCACGACGGTCCCATCGACTCGGCCGGAAGCAAGGTAGTCGCCTTTGCGATTGAAGCGCAGCGTCGTCGCATGGCCGGATCGGATGGTGTTGGTGATGACTTCGGGGTAATCCTGAAGCAGGTAGTCGTCCGACAACAAGAGATTCATGATGACGCGATGCGCTAACCTTGGCTCAAGATGGGCGGTTGGGCACGTCGCGCTCCATCAAAGATGGAGGGGGTGAGGCGGCAGGAATCCAAAAATGAGAGCCTCAGCCGCGTTGGAGACCGAAGTTTGATCCGCAAGGCTGAGATGGTGGGAGACGCCCCTGGCGTGAAACTAGCTGTCTTCTGGTCCAAGCGTTGGTTCCCGCTCTCAGTCGCCTGAGGTGCACTAACAATTCCCACCACTGCCCCTCTACACCAGAAACACAGTCACACACTTACCCCCGCCATCACTGTTTTCCTCCGCTGTGCTAACGCTATCCAGAGCCGGCAAAAATGGCAAACTCCAAGTGAGTTTCTGGCTCTGTGTTTATTTGCTCCTCCTCCTTCATGTATCTAATCTCACCCAAGATTTGAATATGTCCGTAACTTCGAGACCCCCGATGGTCTGCTCCCTAATACGTGGATCGTCGTACGAATAGATGGCCGGGGCTTCACAAAGTAAAAATGCACCCAACCTCTGGCTCCTTCATGAGAATATAATTCTGATACTGCTAAGGATGTGTGCCAAATATGGATTTGAGAAGCCAAATGACCGCCGAGCCTTGGATCTCATGAACACAGCAGCCAAAGCCGTCGTGACTGAGATTCCCGAAATCACAATTGCGTATGGTGTGAGCGACGAATACAGGTTATACCCCCATTTCAATATCCATGAGTTTCATGCTAAAATTTTCTTCAGTTTTGTTTTCCACAAATCCTGCGAGCTATTCGAGAGGAGGTCCAGGCAAGACTTCATATATCACAGGTGTCAGACAACCACTAATATCCTCAAAGCAAACTTGTCAGTACCGTTGTTTCGACATTTACGTCTAACTACATCTACTCGTGGTCGGCACACTTTCCCGATACTCCTCTCTCGCCCCCTCTTCCATCCTTTGACGGTCGCGCCGTTTGTTACCCCAGCGTTCAAAATCTTCGCGATTACATGAGCTGGCGACAAGTAGACTGTAAGACGCCCTTAAAATATCTTACTACGGACATCAATACTGACAGGCAAGGCCACATCAACAATTTATACAACACAACGTTTTGGTCGCTGATTCAACTGGGAGGGTTGGACAACAAGGAGGCGGAAAAAACGCTTGCAGTGAGATGCTTGGTTGTGTTGTTCCGAACTATACTAACTATCTTAGGGCACCTTGTCTGCGGACAAGAATGAAATTTTATTTTCGCGCTTCTCTATCAACTATAACAACGAGCCAGAGATTTTTAAAAAGGGGAGCGTTGTGTTCCGTGACGTATGCCTTCCCCCCTCTGTACTTGGCAAAAAACTAACCATGTGCAGTTTGAGTTGGTTGATCCCGATAGCCACAATGTGTCGCAAACAATCGACTCGGTGGCAGAGCCAATTCAGCAGTCCAAGACACAGACTGAAAAGGACAAAAAGCGGAGGGCCAAGGCACGAATTGTTGTAGAGCACATGGACATTATCAAGGATGACTTCTGGGACAGGAGACCATGGATCCTATCGGGTAAACCTGGCAAGGTTCCGAAAGAGATATGAATTACCGCTGAAACGGGGGTATCATTCAGGAAAGCTATTGACCCAAAAAAACGCCTTGATTATGCCTTCGCCATGTGAATGCGACTCGCTGTATTCTTTTTAACCCGCGTCTATTCTCTCATTTATCCGCCTCTTTCTTTCTTTGCTTGCGCTTTTCCTCCTTTCTTGCTCGTCTTCGGCGCTTCTCCTCGTCCGCGTCGCTCGATTCAGCCGATGACTTTTTTGACCTCTTTAGCTTCTTTTGTTCTCGCCGGGCTGCTTTCTCGCGAGCGCGCTCCTCTTTTCGTTTCCGCTTTAGCTCTTTTCTCGCTCTCCTCTCTTCTTTGGTTTCTTTTGTGGGCTTCGAGTCGCTTTTGGACTTCTTCGGTGCTTGTTGATCAGAGCTGTCGTCATCGGAAGTATCGGTGCTTGTTGAAGAATCTTTGATCTGGAGTTTATGCAGGGTTCCTTCCAAAAACCCTCCTCGAACAAAGGATGAGTATACAGAGTATTTTCCAGCATTCTTGTCCAGGGAGTTGAGTTTGCCAGAGGTGACAGTCTGCACCACCTTGCCCTTCTTGGATGTGTCGAGTCCCTTCAGCTGTTCGTCGAATGCATTCATCCACCACTGGTCGCTTGTGAAGTGCTGTTTCTGGCCTAATCCTTGCGTGTTGTCCTTGCGCGATAGCAATAAGGGTTTTGCGAGACCAATTGAGTCGTCGGTCTTGTGAAGCGAGTGGCCTGTACCTCGCCAGCCCTGGGCTGACAAAAGCGCGTGGGCGTTCATTGGATCAAACAATAATTAAAATGACATCAGGGGGTGTTCCGGTTAGCTGGAGCCTTAGGGGTGACAAATAATGAGCAAAAAGACAAACGAGCGCAAGGAAGTTTGCGATGCCAAGTTGACCCGTCCGAGTCGCAACTTTTTTTTAGCGGGGCTGGGTCTTATCGCGTTTCAACCTTTCTTATCAGTCCGTCCTGCGTATAGCTACCCTAGAGTCGCTCCCACTATCCACGACAAATTGATGCCATTTTGATCTCGGTTGTTTTTATCTCAGATTTCTGGGTTTTATTGGCATTTTTTATGTAGGTGTTTCTTTTTATATTCTCTAATTCTTATTCTCTGTCTATTTTTGCAAGTAACCATTCAACATATTGCAAAACCTCGTCACAACTGCAATCATCACTTGAACTGGTACAGTGAAGAAATCAGTTGAACACACACATTCACGAAACAAAAAAAAACACACCAGCAAGATACACCAAAGTAGATCATATCGCTAGGCACTCATTAACATGTCAACAACTGCAACTGTGAAAGTAAGGACGAAATGCTTGGTGTTAGAGAGGTAAATATTGAGTCACTTTAATGGTCAATGCATCATCAATCGTCTGCGCCCAGAGCACGAAGCCTTCCTGTCATTTGCACCTCAAATACGCTATATAATGGCCTATCTGGATATAAATGGCCCTTAGGGTCTACCTGGAAGACGGACTATTTTTCTCTCACACCCATGAATTGCTTCCAGCGCTTCGACGCGACTTTTATGAATGTGTGTTAAATTTAACCAATTACTCACTGACAAAAAGAGACACGAGAATGATACAGTGCCGGGAAAATTCAATATACCAGAAAGAAATACCCGGAGCTCGAAATTATCCATGGAGTACTGCTGGCCAGCGCATCAGATGACAAGGCGTTTCTCTGTGTTTCAGAAATAACTACACTATGCGTCTGGTAGTGATAAGAAGTATTTTCATTGGAGAAAGGCGCTACGGGATAATGGCTTTTGATTCGTAAAATTGGAAGGGGAACATCTCGTGAACCTATAATTCGCCCAGGACGGGCGACCGCTGCGAGTTTATCCCACGTCTCGCTTAGTGACGTGCCACCGCCATCAAAGCGTGACGCTGAAAGACTTAAAAACGCCTGATCTTGTTTGGAAATGGATGATGTCATGATTTTTGGAGAGTTTTGTATAACCGTGCTAGATTAAGATAAACATAACCGAAAGGAGTTCGCATTACCCCACAGACAAGGAACAGCGGGACGAGAAAGTGAAAAAAAGAGAGACTTCTAGATTCCAAAGCTATAACAGTCCACCGGATTCCCACATTTCACATAATTAAGCTGTGTTAGGTATCGATGGAAGACCACCGCGTACGAAAGAAAGGAAATACATAAAATGAGGGATCAGACACCTATTGCATCATCGACCTACTGGTGTGAAATGATAAAGTGTATGATTATGCAACCATATCATTGTATTGAATTTCCGAGTTGTCGAAAAGACGGTAGTGATCAACCCAAACCCAAGTGGCTACATCCTCCAGCTTCGTTTGTGTCTTCTCTTGCTGATATCTGGTCCTTCTTGGCCAATGTGTGTCAACATGAATGACGTTGAAGGCGGGATTTTTACTGGTGACATAAGCTTACCTCGAGAACTGGCCCCAATTGACAACATGGTTGAGGAATTGTTCTGCTCCAAAAATGACGTTGTGGGAAACATGCTTTCGAAGAGGCGTCATGTAGATCAATGATGTGGCGCGAATACTCTGGCCAGCAATCGAGACATTGAAGGAATGGACCGGAAAGAGATAAGCTCTGGATATCAATTGATTTTAAATGCTTTTGGTGAGATTGGCACGAATTAATTGCGTGATGTGGCAGGTGTGAAATGGGATACGGACAAGCTGGGTGGGGGTCTGATTTTGAGCTAAAAGAACAGTGCTGCCCCTAAGCCGTAATTCCCTTGCAATAATTCCGTATGCTCCATGTCGAATGGCCAAGGACTTGACATCATATTCTTGGAAGTCACTTGGTCTTTTTTGTTCACAAGCCAAGGTTTTGATCGACGAGGCTTAGAGGAGGAGCACGTGATGCTGGTGCCTGGAGTTTCAGGACAACCAGGGCTGTTGGAACCTGACATTCAAATACCTCCGAATCGTCACGCTCAGATTGAAAGAGCCGCATGCAAATTGGTATTAAGGCACTTTCCAAACCAAACCAATATTGATTGGTAACCTCCCCAACAACTGACAAGGTATTCCTGCCCTCCGGCTTCTCGGCCCGTCCCCTGTCACCTGTTCCACAGTGGGTGTCATGACGTCGATCGTTCCACAACCTTGATTATGTAGTTCCATCACTGACCTCCTCTTTGCCCAGCCAATGGTTGCACCCTGACATTCTCAATCTAGTAATTCACGCCTGGGGATATTGGGGATATTCTGCCATTGAAGGAATCACAGAACCATGGCACCACTTTCTTCTGACCCGCGGCAGATTGTTATCGCCCTTGACCCCGCTCGCCGGGACGCGTTATTGAAACTCGTCGACCAGGTCACCTCATACATGATTTCTGAGCTCAAATCTTCTGGAAACGAGCTTGAATTGGTGTCTCAAGTAACCCTCAATGAAGAGATCGAGAGCCCCAAGACGAACGATGCCACTAAACCTGAGGGTGAAAGTCCCAAGATCAACGACGCTGAGACCAGACAGAATGAACAGCAAGCACGGAACAAGGCATCCCGAAAAGCTCAGAAAATCCAGAGATCGGCTATTAAGCATATGAATGAGTGGAAACATGAATTTATGCCCAAACTAGAAGAAATCGTGCGCGTACCAGATGATGGCAAAATTCGAGAGGAGAGACGCAGACGTGAGGAAGCTTTGGAGAAAAAGAGACTGGATACGCCCGAGGAAGGCGAGCATCTCATCAACTTTGGTGAAGTCAAGATTGAAAAGTCCAAGGATCTCGCGTCGCTCCAGGGACTATATGATCCTGTCCCAACGATGTTGAGAGAAATACCCCAGGAAGACAGAAGAGAAGCGATTGCTTGTATTTTGCTTCTCCTTCTCTCAACGGGAAAATATTCTGCGCATTCAAGAGCTCTGGCACTTTACCTTGCTTCCGCCTTGGACGTACCTCCATCATTCGTTACCCAAGAGGAAGTTGAAATTGCCAAGTCTCTCATTGAGTCTGCTTCTGCCGACGACAAGCAGAAGGAAGCTATGTCCGCCGAGGCAGAAGCTGCCAAGCGTCGACAAGAGAACAAATTCAGCAGATTCTGGAAAGTTGGACTCGCC
Organism: Calonectria honghensis; assembly: GCA_013403855.1. Taxonomy (NCBI): domain Eukaryota; kingdom Fungi; phylum Ascomycota; class Sordariomycetes; order Hypocreales; family Nectriaceae; genus Calonectria; species Calonectria honghensis. The sequence goes on along the minus strand of VTGB01000088.1, from coordinate 71,737 downwards.
TCTGTCGCTGGAGCTACTATCATCGGCGTTACTGGTGGCCTGGCAGCGCCACTTGTTGCCGGGGCCATTGGCGGTGTCCTCGGAGGTGTTGGACTGGGAGGAGTGGCCAGCTTTCTGGGTATATTCTGGATGAATGGTGCCCTTGTTGGAGCTTTGTTCGGTGCCTATGGGGCTAAAATGACGGTAAGTGCTGACTAGTGTACTTGCGCGAATGCTTTACTGAGTTTTCCCACAGGGTACGATGATGGACGAATATGCCAAGGAAGTTGAAGATTTCCGCTTTATCCCACTCAAGGAGGAATGGGGAAACAGTAAAGCTGTGAGCCAACAAGTGAAGCAAGAACATCGACTCCGAGTTACGATTGGAATTAATGGCTGGCTGGATACAGAGGAAGACATCACCAAACCTTGGCGTGTGATCAACGATGATTCTGAGGTATTTGCCCTGCGCTATGAGTTGAAAACCCTCATGGCTCTGGGAAGCGCATTGCAGGCCCTGGTGAAATCTTGGGCTTGGAACACGGTCAAACTCGAGGTTCTCAAGCGTACAGTGCTGGCGACACTTCTCGCGGCTCTCTGGCCTATTCAAGTGCTTACTGCCGCCTCCAACATTGATAACCCATTCAACCGTGCCCATAATCGCTCCCGCAAGGCCGGTAAACTTCTTGCAGATGCTTTGATCAACAAGGTCCAAGGCGAGCGCCCTGTTACCCTCGTTGGATATTCCCTTGGTGCAACCACTATCCATTCCTGTTTGCAGTCGCTAGCGGAACGCGAAGCCTTTGGACTAATTGACACAGTTGTTCTTATCGGCGCGCCGGCACCGTCCTCGCCTGCACACTGGCGTACTATACGAACTGTTGTGTCCGGAAGAATCTTCAACGTTTTCTCCGAGAACGACATGGTTCTGGGTTTCATGTACCGAGCGCACAGCCTTGCTTTTGGTGTAGCCGGGTTGCAGGCCATCAAGGACGTCAAGGGCGTGGAGAATTTGGACCTTAGTGAGGCAGTCAGTGGTCACTTGCGATATCCTAACCTTACTGGCGAGATCCTGGTCAAGTGTGGTTTCCTTGGCACGGCAGCGGAGTCGGAGATCGAGAAGGATGATCTTATTAAAATGAAAGAAAACCAAGGTGAGGGGGACCTGATTGATTTTGACCAGGAGCCCTTGAAAGTTGCCCAAAACAAGCCACAGTCGCCGAGTCTGATGGAGCTGAACAATGACCTTCGCGATATTAATATTTCGCCCCCAGGTCTTACATCCCCATCGGCTCCGCCGCCGGAAGAGACAAAACCGAAGGATCAAGATTCGAAGTCTGCAAGCCCTCCTATCGGCAAAGAGGCATCTCCCCCCTTGCCTCGACGACCGACGGCCGCTTCAAATGATGAACAGATACCCACTCTTCCCCGTCGACCTACGCAAATGTCCAAGGATGAAGATGTCGAAGAGCCACCCGTTCTTCCAAGGCGTCCAACTGATCTTGTCGCGGATAAGCCCCCCGTTACCCAGCAGGCACGACCTCTAACCCCTGATTCCAATGCAAGCGATGACGAGGAGTATGGTACCATTTCCATGGTGGATAATGACTCTAGCGACGAAGATGATCTGGACAAGCGTCATTAAAAATATTATCAGGAGGGATTTGTAGCTGAAAGATGTCACAGATACGATAACTATGAGCTTGCCAGACATGGGGCATCCCGGTGGCGACTTGCAGTTTGTGTTTGTTTTGCTCGTTTGCTTTCTTGCGCTTTGAACATGTTGGGGGAAAGGGGCAAAAAAAGAGATTGGTTGTTGTTACGCAACCTGATCAAACAGTGGCAAACAAGGAATGGACAGTACTCCTCACTTGTATTCTCTATATAGCAATCACATCTCTCTATCTTTTGCAAAATCAATATCAATTCGTCCAAATGTAACAGATATCTCTTATTTTCTCAAGTAACATCGCTTTCGCAACTACCTAGGTAGACATTTCAAATCCTTCGCGCAACGACGGATGAATTTTTAAGGAGACGTAGTAGCAGTCGTGAGTTGTATGATGAGGTTAAAACCGCTTTTGCTCGCCCCAGACGAAGTGTAATAGCAGATGGGTAGAGAGAATCAGGAAAATAGAAGCATATGACGGGGAGGAAATAGCTAGTCAACAGAAGGCCAGAATTTGATCCGAAAACATGCCCCCCTTTTTGTTCACCCAGGGCAAAGAAAAATAACCGAGGCGCGCAACCTTGGAAATGGAGTCACTGATGCTCCGCGCTTGTCTTCCCCCTCTCCCCTTTCTCTCCTCCTCTCCTGGGTTTTTGAGTGCTCGAGTGACTTTTCTTCTCCTTCTCCCCTCTTCTAAGTGGTATCATGTAGGTCAAAAAAGAAGCAACAAAATGACAACAAGATGGAACAGAAACGGAAGCGACGGCTGGTATTAGGTGTAGGTGGGCATCGGATGGGTATCTCAAGCCCGGCTACATTAACGGCGAGTGCAAAAGCGGCGAGTTGCATGACAATATTCGGAAATAAGAAATCAGGTTGGCTGAATCATCTCAGTGTCGAGATTGACGAACAAAATATTTGGAATTTTGATTAGCGGCGGGCGGCAGCAGCAGCAGCAGCAGCGTGAGGGCCAGCAGTGCCCTCCATGTTGCCGGTGAGCTCAGCAACACGGGCCTTGATGCGGGCGACACGGGATTCAATGGCTGTGTCGACAGTCAGCTACATGCACGAAATGGGGCGTCTTGCTCAAAACTTACTCTCCTCTCCACTGGTGTTATCGTCGTCTCCGTCAATGGAAGGCTTGTGGGTGATGGTGCGGGTGAGGTCGTCGTGTTGACGTGTGGCAGCTCGCTCAGCGGCGTTCTTGCGGATCTGAGCCCAGCGGTCTTGCACGCCGGGGCCAGCGCTCTGGCTGAGCTTCTCCTCGGGCTCATCCTGAGACAGCTTGGAGGGCTGTCGTGGCTTGCGGCCGATTGGGGGAGGGGCAGCATCATCATCGTCGTTGTCAGTCTCGGGCGCGAAGGCTGGCTGGTCCTCGAGAGGACCTTGGTTGAACTGGGATGCATCCTTGGCGGCCTCATCGGCCTCAGGGGTTTCTGAGGGCACATCCGTCTCCTCGGCAGCTGGCACTGGGGTAGGCTCGGGGGTCTGAGCAGGAGTAGGGACCTGAGCAGTAGGCTCGGGAGTAGGTTGGTCTCGCTTCATCATGTGGTTCAGGTCCGTGGTGGCGTTCTCAGGAAGCTTGGAGGCACGGTTCTTGCGGAACAACTTGCGGAAGCCTCGGCTCTCCTTGGTGGCCTTGACTGGCTTCTTCTCCTCAGGGCTGGCGGGTTCCGGAGTCGCCATGGTGTCTCGAGTAACCTGGTCAAAGATGTCGTCCTTGGGAGGAGGAGCAGGGCTGGCGGGAGGCTCATGGTGCTCTACAGGCTGAAGCTCTTCTGCGGGCTCAACTTCGGGCAATGGCTTCTCAGTCTCGGGCTCCGGTGTAGGAGGGGCTTCCTCCTTGGCAGGTACCTCAGGGGGCTGGTCATGCTCATTCACGCTGCCGTTGGTGTGCATGTCATCACCGATGCGCTCAGAAGGGACGGGGGACATGGCCATACCACGGCCTGCGTTGTTGTTGGCCATGTAAACGTCTTTGATAGAGCCCTTGTCGTACTTCTTGACCCACTTGAGGGCCGAGGAAGCTTCGCCAATAATGGCGGGCTGCAGAGTGAGAATACTGTTCGTCTTCTCAGCCATAAGATCGGCGTCTGTGCGACCACGGCGTTGGCCCTGCTGCTGCTGGGTAGCTTGTTTCTTCTCCTGAAGTTCTTGAGCACGTAGCTGAGCAGCCTTGGCCTGAATCCTGGCGTGCGTGTCGGGGCCAATGCTAGCTTTGCTTCCTCCGTTCGCATTCTCAAGGTTCGACTTTCCAGCAGACTTTCTTCGGCCAAGGCTCTTTCCACGCCTGGTCCACGAAAAGAAGCCCTTCTTCTCCGCAATGTAGGCGCCCTCCTGGGGCTCGGTGGCGGCACCAGCGATCATTTCCTCCATGACTAGCCAGCGGCCAGCCTTGATACGTGTCTCAATGATGGCGCATCTACCAAAGGCTGATTTTCGCTGGGCGGTTTCTTCAGGGGCCAGACTGGTCATCCATACCCACCAGAAGGCATCGTCGAGGGAAAAGGTTGTGATGCTAGCCAGCTCACCGGGCTCAAGACTTTGATCGGATTCAAGTCTGGGTCGGTGAGACTGGGAACTCTTCTGTCGAGGTGCCGTTTCGATGGGGGGAAGGACCTTGTCAGGGGGAAGTAGAAGGTTCGGTCGTGATTGCGAGCCCTCATCCACGAAGCCTGATGAAAGGAAGTCGGCCCAGGACGGCGTCGTCGGCCTGTCCAAGCCGTTTCCAGATGCAGGCGCTCTCCTGAGACCTTCGGGCTGCTTATGGGCGAAAGCGCTCTCGTCATCATCATCATCCTCCTGCAATGTGCTTGAAAAGCCAATGTCCTCAAAACGTGACCACGAAGCGTCGCGCAGACTTGTCGAGTGCTTAGCACTGGATGCTTGTGACTGGTTGGCGCCGGAAATAGCCTTCAGGACTCGGCGGCATTCGTCAGTCAGGGCTTGCACAGGGTCTTGGTACTCGGAGAATTCCTGGAGGGCTCGATCCTCGTCGCGGTATTGGAAATGGTTGGCACGGCGTAGCAGAGCGAACGGTGTTGGCGAAACGGTGTCTACAATCATGACAACCTTGTTGGTTGTCGTGTACAACAGCTCGGGGCGATGGGGAGGATATTCGGTCTCCTGGAGGAGTTTCTGGAGAGACATGGGTAGCATAGAGATACCGCCCACATTCTGTTCAGGAGACAGAGACCGGAGATAAGCAAAAAACATATGGCTGGTAGCATCGGCGGCACTGTGATTACGCGGTGAGCATTGGGGAACGTAGGGATTGTCTGAGACACTGAGACTTACCTGAGCCAAGAGTTATATCCACCCTCGAAGCCTTTCTTGGTGTCCTTGTGCTCAAAGGCCCACCAAGCTGCCATTCGAGAGAGTTTACGGCCACCAAAACCGTTCTTTTTACCATGGGCAGCAATTGCAGCCATGAGATCAAAGAAGTCGAAGATGATGCGCTGCCGGGCCCCATTCTCGACGCTAATCGGAATGAATGTCTTGAATGAGTCTCGGGCCATGTTCGAGTCTAATGTGGGTTGGGTTAGCCACGCCGTTGGTTCAGGGGGGAACGGACCAACGTTGGAATTCACATACCGAACTCTCCCACCTTGAACAGCTCGTAGGCATCCCAGCCAACGATGCCGCCCTGGAGTCTGCTCCAGCACCATTTTGCGACACCAGAAATGACCTGTTGCGGAGAAGAAAAAAAGTCAGAATTCAGAGTCGTAGGGAACCTTGTGCATCGTGTCAAACGTACCATAGGCTCGGCCATGCGAAGTTCCTGGAGCAATTGATCGCCCTGCAGGTGCTGATGGGTCTCGAAAAAGTGGCGGATGAACGTGCGCACGGCACTGGGGTCGGAGGTAGGTCGGAACGGTAGAAGGAGGAAAGGCAGATCGAGGGCTGGCGCAAACCACAGTATTAGCAAGGTTGTTTCAAGTTCCCGGTCATGCTAAGGAGATCCTGTGAGGGGGATACGAAATTCGCACTCGACGTACCTCGTGCTTTGAGCTCTTCAGTACAGCATCTGATCAGCTCGTGAACCTCCTCGGGCTCGACAGAGGTTCGGGCCCAGGCGTCTGTCCATTGGGGCTTGGCTGGCAGCGAGTCGTTGTCGCCACCCTTCTTCCTCTTGAAATCCTTGCCCTTAAGGCGGGAGAAGAGGCCGGCCATGGCGGGCGGCGTTGAGGATGATCCGGACTCGGACGAATAATCAGACGCGGTCGAACTTTGGGCGAAGCAGGAACAGATGAGAGGAAAGCGGCGGCGCTGGCCCGAGGGCGGTGATGCGGATTGTTTATCCAGCGCAGCCACAGTGAAGGACGGAAGAGGGAAATCCGAGAGAAAAGCAAAGAGAGGAGTCCCTGCTGCGCGTGGGTGCAATCAGGGGTTTATTTGCGTAGTCGCGGGGCCGTTCCGTCGTCGCCAACGAGATGCGACGTGCGGTGCGGAGGATGGCGCCAGGCGACGTGTAAGTCGTCGTTGGGTGGGCAGCGAGAGATCGGACGTGTGGTCGTGGGGCAGCGTTCTTTTGGCGTCGGGGAGCGTCACGCTGGCTGTGAGGTCGTGACCTTCGGACGTGACGCTGCTTGGGCGAGGCAACGGAGTACGGGTCAAAAAGAGGTTTGAGTTGAGTCGAGTCGAGGCTCGCCTGTCGTAGAAAATGAAACTGCCGTGGGGGGGTGGGAGGAAGCTACCACAAAAAAAGTGCAGCAGCCAGTAGGAAAAAAAAGGTATCCAAAAAGTGAATAGGCAACGGCTACGGCCTGTGGCAGAAAATGAGAGAGAAGGAAAAATAAGAAAGAATTAAACAAGCCAAGGCCCAATAGACGGACGTAAGTGGGAAGAAGGAGAGGAGAGAAAGGTGACGATGGACGAGGGACACTGGTAAGGGATCAAACGGACTGGGGTGAGGAAAAGAAGGACATGGGACAAGGGACATTGGATATGGGGACATGGGATGGGATGGTGGACTGGGACTGGGACGACCAAAAAGCAGAGCGGCTTTCACACTCAGGGGCGCGACGGGGGATGCGTGACGGCGCGACCAGGTCCTGGGACGGTACGTACAGCACTAAGATTGGGCGCCGAGCTGGGATTACAGGCTTGGGACATGGGGGGCACCGAGTAGCGCAGTGGTGTGGGCATGGGCCATTTTCCTTTTGGGGGGGAGTGTGTACATGCACACAGCCGAAGGGGGGGGGGACGAGGAGGGGTGACGGCATCCGTGTAAATGGAAGAGGGCACGAGCTGGCGAGATCGATCTGCTGGTTGGACAGGATCTAACGCGACAATCATGATAAACCTCCTTCCAGCCTTGAACACGGCGGCTGGCATCCTTCCATGGGGGCCCTCCCCGGACAATTGAGTTTGTACCGCTGCGTTACGCTCATGGCCTTGATTTCTCCTGAGTGGGCTGTTTCTAATTACAAGCCTCCTCCAATGTTCATATGGCTGCAACGTCTCCAAACGAACTAGAAAAAAAGGGAGCAGAACGCGCTACCACGATGAAAAAAATCGCCCGGCACTTCTGTCAGCTTGTCCCATTATCCTCCGGTGCCGTCTAGACCTCAGCGGATAAAGATAGGAGACGGCTGTGCGCTTTTCTTCTGGAACACCCAATACCGCTGAGGCTGAAAATAGGAGAGATGCGGCGTAGCAGCCGTTCGAGACCATTGAGTCCAGCTCTTTCGAGAGCGAAGCAAAAAAAAAAAGAAGGACCAACACACACAAAGAGAGAGAGAGAGAGAGAGCGCCGTGGCGTGAAAGCCAATGTCTTTCCGCGGGATCGCAGAGTATAATTCGCGGGCGGGGAGGTCTCACAGCGCAAGTCGCACATGCTCATGAGAGTCTCAACCAAAACGCCTCTTGGTTGGCAAAAGGGATTGGAGGGAGCTGGTGATGGCGGCGGCACCTTCGGGTGGGCCATGAGTTAGTGGAGGGGCACCAGCCATACAGAGACGGGTAGTGTGTTGTACTATGTCTAGTCCCTGGCGCCCTGAAATTTTAATTGCGTGGGCGACCGGCTGGCGGGACGCCGTCGTGTAATTTGATGCCAGGGTCCTCTGCCTCTTCGCCCCTCACTGGATTGATTGATTGATTTATTCCTGGCTCCTAGCCTCCATGCCTGGGTCATGCGGGGACCGGGAACTGCCCTGCGCGGGCCTTGGGGCCATGTCGATCTCTGCTTGGTTGGAGTCAATAGGTTTGGGGAGAGAAGGGAAAACGCTGAGAGAGAGAGAGCAGGGATACGGGCAAAAAAAGTGCTGTGATGCGCGCTCTTCATCAACAAAGAGTCTGTTCATCCAGCACACGCACCAGAGCACTTTTTAGCAGTTTGATCGGTGTTGGGTGCCCACGGATATGAACCATGAAAGCAAAACACGGCCGGAATCAGGATCCGCGACCACGGCCCCGAAAACGGCGTTTGCTTGGCAACATGGTTGGACGCTGTCATAACACTAGTTGCTAGGGAAGGCGCTGCGGTATCAAGTCTCAGAAAAGAAAAGAAGAAAAAAAAAACGAAATCCCACCTAGATCACAACCCACCTCGATAATGACCGCATCGATTCCTCCGCTTCGTTTTCTAGGTTCATGTTTACCATGACGAACCCCCCTGTCACTCTCGTGGCCCACTGCATCTCTCAATATATTTTTTTCCTTCTTCCTTTCTCGCTTCCGTGAGAGCTGACATCGTTGTGGATATGTGAACCATGAGCAAAAAAGCATGGATAACATGGGGATGCGTGCTAGCTCAACAGCAATAAACTCAACGCTGTTCCGGCAGGGAATTGCACATCTCTGTTGTGCCCAGGCACCCTCATGTTTCGCGACGTGCCGTCGAGTAAACACTTGCAGAGCCTTTTCTTAGATCCGAGTCAGCATCATCCACTCCCGAACTCGATCGATGGGGAATGTTACCGTTCCTTTCCTCGTTAGCTGTTTCAATCATTCGTGCCCGCTTCAGAAACGCGCCGTCACGGCGCCACCAGTTCGATTGGTTGCAACCAAGTCCCCTGCCAATAGCAGCCCGCTCGTTAACACCTCTTGTTCCATCCCATCCTGTTGCAGATGTGACGTGGGACGACAAAGATGCTGGGACGATGAAGTCTATTGCACAGCGTCACAGGTTCTGAAGCTTTGTCTTCTCGGATGGCCTCCGACCGCAGTGGGTGATATGCACACGCCCCCAGGTCCCAGCAGCGTGTTGTGTTTTACTAGTTCGGGTGATTGATTATACCTCATGGACAACTGGAAGTGGCAGCCTTGCGTGTTGTTTCTTTTTTAATTTTTTACTTTGGATAGTCTTGCGAATGCGATCTGAACAGCTTCGCCTGGGATGCCCTGCGTCCCAGGATGAATATCTTGCCTCAACCATTATTCGGAGTAGTGGAGATAGGAGGGGCCTGTCTGTTCTGTTCCCCGATGACGGGCATGGATGGGTTGGAAGCATGCTGTCGAACATGACTATTTTTGCCAATCGACGCCCAAGTACAACAAAGCCGGCCATATATTTGGCCTGGCTAGTTTACCGGCCCGCAGCTCGTGGGGTGAGGAAGCAAAAAGAATAAGCACGCTCGCTGCATGAGCTGGCATGGCCAGCGCATCCCCCTACCATCCAGCCCGGGAGCCTTGCAGCCAGTCAGCGCTCTGAGTGGTTGCGACAAGCAGATGGCAGTTTTTTTTTCTATTCGGTGCAAGGTTCTCTTGAGCGATCAACGGTGATGTGTTGGCAGCCAGCGGTGGCCCTCTTGGTCAACCGCCAACCTGTCCCCGGAGAGGCGATTGCCTTGTCGTATTTTGGATGGATTCCCAAGCCAGCAAATGAACACCTCAGCCGCATTTACGAAACAGTTATTTGCGCATGCCGAACTGTTGGCGTCATCTGTCGGATGCAAGTCATGCAGCCAAAGTCAAGCCCGATGACGGATCCAAGACGCGGAAGGAAGAGGGCTCTCCGGAGGCCCGTGAATAGCAATCCCCGGCCGTCTGTGCCTGGCTAGTATCTGCTCTGCCTCGATATCTGTCGAGAGGCAACGTCCAAGTAGTCCGTGTGTCAGTGCAGTGTCACATTCATCCCATTCAGAGCTTGGTCCTCCGCTCGACCCATGATCCTGGCCCGCCTGGACTGAACCACAAGCGCCATTGCTCCACCTCCTTCATGCTTCATGCACCCGGCCGGGGCTGCATGCATGTGGTTACTTTGCAACTCTGTCCCACGTTTACGAACGTTTTTGCTGGCCGGATCCGGACTTGAAACACAGTGTGCCATGGCCCAATGTGCTGGTTCCCGTTGGTCCACGTTGTTTCTGCCTAGTCCTATCTCAACAACCAGGGTCCAATTCACACAATGTCTTGTTGCGGTCAACCGTGAAAGCAACATCCGCCATTTTGATGTGTTTGGGTCGTGTCAGAAACAGAGAGATCAAAATAAACGAAGCTGGGTTCTCAGATTAATTAACCCGGTAACCTTTCGTCACCTGAAGGAGGGGGAGGGGCAACTTTGGGGCGGAAGCAGAGCATGTCCTTTGTGTCGTGTGCAAGACTGTGGGTTTGTTGGTACGTGCGGAATTCAGCACATCATAGCTCATCTTAGATCTTTCATGCGTTCGGGTTTTGAGGCTGATTCTCGTGCCACTGGTCAGAGAAAAGAAACAGAGGAAGGGCAAAATAAACCAGCCGCAGCATGTTTTCGGAGGTTGATCCCCAGAAGCAATTCTCAGCTGAAAATCATCCAACCGGACTTGTCCCACGTAGAGTGACCTGCAGTCTTGATCTTGACAGGACTGCAAGTCAAGCCTAGCTTACGACTGCTCATCACAAACATTATGCCGCCTCAGTATAGCCTGTTCCCTCCGCTCCCGTAAGACGCAGATCTCCGGGGCCGTGGTCAGAACCCTAGGCCGGTCATATTGTTAGTGACCCACAGAGGCGGCATCAACGGTTGATGATTCTCAAACGCGGGCAGAACCGAAATCTAATATCATCCCGTTCCCACCTTATATATTCCTAACATATATCCCTACAATTATGTATACACAGACTCCATTCCCTGGCCCGGCATAGTTCCTGTCAGCCCCGTAGACGCCTACGAGCTGTTTGTCCAAATTTTGACCAAGAGAGAAAAAAATAAAACCCAACGCCACCGTTTGAGACCTTTCCCTAAACACAATGGCTCCTCAAATCGCGACTGGTAAAGCAATTACTTCTTGGCCGCTTCCTCCTCGGCTTGTTTCAGCGCCTCTTCCAACGCTTCCTCATCATCTTCAAACTCGCTCCCACTCTGCTCATCCTCGGGCTTCTTCTTTGGCTCTGTTTTCTTAGTCTCTGCCTTCTTAGGTTCTGGCTTCTTTTCCTCAGCCTTGGCATCCTTGGTATCCTTCTCGGTTTTTGCTTCGGCCTCAGGCTCGGACTTCTCAACGACAGCCTTGGTGGAGTTGCCTGGGACTAGTGCCCAGTCAATCTCGCCATCGGCACCGTACCGTTCTACGAGCCATTTGTTGGCCAGCTTGAAGTGCTTGCAGTCGAAGAAGCCCCTGGACGCACTAAGGGGACTGGGGTGGACACTCTGCAGGACTAAATGTCGCTGCCGGTCGATCTTCTGGACTCTCTTTCCGGCGGGGGTACCCCAGGCCATGAATGCGACACCCCGTGTGCGCTTTTGTGCCACTAGATCGATGACCTTTTGTGTAAATCGTTCCCAGCCCCGATTTGAGTGAGAGTTGGCCTCATGGGCCCGCACGGTGAGGCAAGTGTTGAGCATAAGAACGCCCTCCTTTGCCCATGGTGTAAGCAAACCACCCTTGTTAGGAGGCACCTCAAAAGATGGATAGTCTTTCTTCAGACAAATGTACATGTTCTTTAGCGAGGGCGGTGCTGCTGTCGGGGGTCGGACTGAAAAGGCCAGGCCATGGGCCTGGTTTACGTTGTGATAAGGGTCTTGGCCAACAATCATGACCTTCACATTGTTGAAAGGTGTGTAACGAGACCTGGTACACAAACAATTAGAATCAAACAGGATGACGGTTCGCCTGTGGGATATTGTCTTACCATGAGTAGACGTCCTCCTTGGGAGGAAACCACTTGCGGCCGGCACTGGTTTCTCTGTCCAAGAACCTCTTCAAGTCGAGGAACTCCTTTGTGGTAATCTCATCCTTGAGATGAGCAAGCCAGCTGTCGTCAAGTGTCTCGATTTCGAGCTTCAGGAGGGTCTTCTGCTCTGGCGTGAGAGTCTCGAGCCATTTGGCCTTGTCGAACTTGACGACAGGGGCAGCCGCAGCAGCGGGCTTAGGGGCAGCGCCAAAGAAGCTGGCAATGTTTCCATTGGCCTTGGACTTCTTTGCATCACCACCAGAAGGCGCTCCGTTGGCCTTGCGCTTGAGTGTTGACATGGCAAGAATCTGTGGGTGGAGACGGCTGAGTGGTCGATGCACAAGGAGACCTCGAGCCAAGCGAGCTTTAACAACTGGGACTCGGCAGAGGACAATTGTGGAGGAAAGTGGGTGAGGAAAATTGACTCTGAATTGATGTCACGGAGAAGTGTTTAAAGGGAAAGTGGAGGTTGATGAAAGAGTGCTGAAATTGTGGTTTGGCTCAGGTGCCGTGAATTTTCGTCGTAGCCCCCAACCAATTACGTCCAGGATTGAATGGCGTCGGAGGCTGAAAGACGCGTTGAGACGCGGCTAGTGTGCAGTCATTAAACGCGGTGCCCGTGACTTTCGTGTTCACAGTGGTACGTCGTGCTCCAGCAACTGCATGGGGTCGTTGCTAGTGGCTGGGGCGCAGGTCATGGGTAGCTGTGGGGCGCGATAAGCTGGTTTCCTGCTTTCGACCTGGAACTCTTGGTGCCGTCTAGTGCTGCCAGCTGACACGCGCAAGGGGACTTTGGGGTTAGTTAACCTCATTGCCTGAACTCTCTCTTTGCCAAAAGAAAATACGTGGAGTTCGAGGCGCATGGTATTAGGCAGACGCGCTCCATCTTCCCCAACCCCCATCATTTAGCACCGTTTAAAGTACATGAAGGCACCTTATGTTACATACATGGCCAAGCTGTTTTAAGGACGTCATGATCGCCCTAAACAGCGATTATTGCGAAGCAACCCTCTGCCCATCATGATCTCGCAACACACATCACTGGTATATATATGTGGCTTTCGCTGCTATGTCTTATCATAAAAGCGCCAAGGCCATATGATCGCGTTCTCCCAGTAGTTGTAGGCCGACCTCATCTTGTTGGTCTATTTTCCCAGCATTGAATTTTACATGATATTACATTGATTTGGTCGTCATTGGCAGCGCTATGCACTGGCCCCAACTTGGCGTACTGTTGTGTAGGTCACAAGTGTTTCAATCATTCAAGGATTGACTTGTAGTGGGGACAGGCAATCAACTGGGTGGCTTGCGGGTATGGAGGACTGCTGGAACTCTCATAATCATTGGTGGAGAAATGGATCTTATGGCAAGCGGTTTTTTTCTTCATAGCCGTGAAGGAGATTGATGCAATCCGTTATATTTTATTTTCTTGAAGTCTTGCCAAGAATTGGGACTTGATCCCCGCTACTTGAAGGTCTCACACCCAATCCAGGAACAGTCTTATTAGTCAGCCGGAACCGGATGGCACTTTCCCCTTTCGGGCCAAACGACGTCGGACACATTACCTCATGTGCGTAGGACGCCTCATCTGGACAGCTTGTTACTGGAGATCGCAGCTCAACCCACACCTCGTGGAATCAACACTAGATCAACTGCACCCTTTGAACTGGGAATCCCGCCATGCCCAGTGTTTCTATCTATTGTTTATTCCCATAGTACTCGCCCAGGATGCGGCAATCGCTCGTCTGGCTGCTTCGTAAGCCGAGGATCCCACGCAAGGACACACGACAGCTACTGACTAGACCCAGTGCTTTGGCAGGCCAGCTCCGGAGTTTCCACAAACGCGAAGTACTACCAAGAAACATACACGGATGATTCGCCATTACAGCGAGGAGGTCAGAATAAGCATGTTGCGTCCCCAAACACAGACATGGGAGAGGATCAGGGTCAGCGTGGTGGCCCTCAACCTGGTATGACGACTGCGCGGCAACGAAAAGATGGTATGAGCTGACATTCAAAGGTGCCGACCTTTTCGAGGCGGCCATGGTTGAGCTTGGGAAAACTCCGGCATCATCTCATCATCGAAAGCGACGACAATCGGGTCTAGTTGGAACAGTCATGCGATATATCGCCAAGGCGATTCCCAGCGGTCCGGCAACTGCGCCGTCACCATCCCACGACACACATATAAGCGGGCCACTCCTAAATGCTGTCCAATTCCTAGAGGAAGCGGCACGACAAAATAATTCAGACGCCCTCTATCTCCTCGCGCAGATGAACTTCTTTGGAAATTACAGTCATCCCAGAAATCTGGAGGTGGCATTCAACAACTATCAACAACTTGCTGCCGTACACGGAAACACAACCGCGCAATTTATGATGGGCGTCTATTACTCTACCGGGCTCGGTGATGTTGTGCCCCGCGATCAGGCCAAGGCCCTCCTCTATTATACTTTCGCCGCAGTCCGGGGCGATGTGCGGGCCAAGATGGCGGCGGGGTTCCGACACCACAGTGGAATTGGGACAACAAAGAACTGTGAGACTGCGGTAAAATACTACAAAAGTGTAGCAGATAAGGTCATCGCCTGGTATCGGGATGGGCCTCCCGGAGGCAGATCGTGGGTCCACCAGGCATGGCGCATTTCAGATGAAAATGGCGGTATTTACGGAGAAGGCGCTAGCGCATCTAGTGCCGGCATGAACGCATACAAGGCCAGTCCTGCCTCGGATGCAAACGCTGCCATTGACGATGTTATTGAATATTTGGATCTTATGTCCCAAAAGGGTGACTCCAAGGCCTCGTATAATCTCGGAAGGATATACTACGACGGCCAACGTGGGCTGGACCGAAACATCCCCTATGCCCGACGATACTTTTTCTTGGTGGCATCGCGCTACTGGAGAAAGGATGGCCGTGTGCTGGAAAATTACAAGCATGGCATAGAAATGATTGCGTCCAAGGCCGCTGGCTACCTTGGCCGAATGTACTTGAGGGGTGATGGTGTCACCCAAAATTTTGAGCGGGCAAAATTTTGGTTTGAGCGTGGCATCTCTCACGGAGACGCACAGTCCCAACACGGGCTTGGGCTAATGTTGCTTCACGGCCACGGCCAAAAGGAGAATATCAAGATGGCCATGGAGCTGTTTAAGAAGTCGGCTGACCAAGATTATGCACCAGCACTTGTTCAGCAGGGCCAGCTATACCTGGATCAAGGCGGCCAGGACGACGTCAGAATTGCGAACAACTACTTCGAGCTTGCAGGCCGTCATGGTAACATTGAGGCCCAGTACTACATCGCTGAGATGATCCACCATGGTGTTGGACGCGAGAAGCTATGCAGTGGATCTCTCACCTACTACAAGGCCGTTGCCGAAAAGGCAGAGCCCCTGGTTTCATCGTGGAGTGATGCCAACGACGCATTCGAAGCTGGTGATCATGAACTTGCCTTCCTGGAATACCTTATTGCGGCTGAACAGGGTTATGAAAAGGGGCAGACCAATGTTGCGTACATGCTTGACTCGGTTCAGGCCCAACTACCTCTTCCATCTTGGTTAAACAAGTCGGTGGAGAGGAACAGCCTCCTGGAGAACCCCGCGCTTGCTCTCATTTACTGGACAAGGTCGTCTCGACAATCCAACGTTGACTCGCTTGTCAAGATGGGCGATTACTACTATTACGGTGTAGGGGCGAAGCCAGATATTTCCAAGGCAGTTCAATGCTATACTGGCGCGTCTGACTATTCACAGAGTGCGCAAGCCCTCTTCAACCTGGGGTGGATGCATGAGAATGGAATCGGGCTCGTGCAAGACTATCACCTTGCAAAGAGATATTATGATCATGCCCTGGAAGTGAATGAGGAGGCATATTTGCCAGTTACACTGAGCCTCCTCAAACTTCGAATTCGAAGTGCGTGGAATACATTGACACACGGTCCAATCCATTCCATTCAAGATGAGCCGAGTAAGTGATGATTGCATTGTAGTGGTTTCAAACATTTTACTAACCTGAATAGAACAACAAAAAGTGCGATCACTCTCGGAGTGGATTGCAAACTTCCTTCAAGATGATGTTCTCATGTACGATGATGAGTACTATGGCGGCGAAACTTTGTACGATGACCCACTTGGAAACGGCGATGGGCTCAACGAGGATGATGGCATTTTGGAAAGTTTCCTTATAATTGCGGTTACCTTTGCCCTCGTGTTTCTCCTGTGGTGGCGACAGCGCCTGCAGCAGAGGCATGTGCAACAAGAGGATGCCCGTAGACAAGAACAAGGACTCCCCCCCAACCCTCCTCGGGGCAACATTGGCGACGCAGCTGAAGGGTTTGCGGAGTGGGCAGCGGGAGGTGCTGGTTTGTTGTAAGATGGATGGGTAATGGGGGTGGGCGTTTGCATTTCAGTTTCGAGGAAAGCATTAAAGCGATGGCGTCTTTGGATTTTGTTGATAAGGCACGTAGAGGATTCCATATGGTTCCAAATACAGTGTTGAAGTAAACATTGCGAGAGACGAGAAGCGTGAATGAAGATGCATACCCTTCAGAGGCAACCGAGGGGCAGGTTTGCGACAGACATGTCGGCACGCCGGCATGTAGTGGTGTGTGTATTGGCATGCATGTCGGGCGTTGGAAGACTCGCGGATTCCGATAGAACAATGGGAGCGGAAGAAGGGGGGTGAGGGGACCCGACAATATTTGCGACATTGAGGCGATGGTTTTGAGACAGTTGAGCCATCAGATTTAGATTTAGGAGCAAGGCCCAGGGATGTATCGATGTACAATCTAGCCCTTGAATGATTGTAATGGAGACACTTCCCTACCACGACCGCTGCAAAAGATGAAGTCCAGCCAAACCAACCAGTGTCCCAGGCCAAAAAATCCTAAAAAAAAACCCCCTGTGGGTTTATTTTTAGATAAACGTATTTATGTTGGCCAAAAAAAACTTAAGATATGTTGTCTTTGTGCAGGGACTCCATGTTGCAAAGTATCGAGCTAACAATCATCCATTGTACGAGGGCCCGGACTCCATCAAGAAGGTGTTCGTTAGAGACGGATATTATATTACCGCTATGGGCAGGCATGGGCAGGCATGGGCAGGCATGGACAGGCCTGGAAGCGGCTGGGAACGTTCACAATTTGAGGCGTCCGACTAGTCCAGTCGCGGTGGAATCAACTGCTCGAACTCAGCCAGCGCCAAAGCTGGTTCTGTCTATATGCATATACGAGAGTGTTCGTGCACTAATACGAGGGCACATTCGCCCGTGACCGGCACAACGGCGCCTCCGTCGGATAGACTCAAGCGCCATCTTTGGCGGTTTTATCGTCGTCTTGTTTTCTTTTTCGCATCCATGCGCCGAAGCGCCCGTGATCCACGGGATCCAAGGCCCGGAGGCTCGTCTCCAAAAGAATAGCCGATTTGGGGGTTAAAGCGAGCTGTCACAGCCTGTCAATGCCTGGGAGGCCCGGGAGGCCCACATTCCCGCATGGGGTGAAACTGGGAACCCAACCCCCAGGAAAAGCGTGCAACGCCAATCGCAACAGGAGGCGCTGTAAAACAGCCACGCCCTCGTCGGCGCTGCCGCTTTTGCCAGCTTCGCCCTTGGGGAAGGGGGAGGGGGGGCTATTTTACAACGTTGCAACCCCCTGTTATATACCATCTTGACTTTTCGCAACATGACCTGCGACTCTTGCTCCTTATCTTGATTCTGGTTTTCCTGCCCTGCTGGAGACAACGCACCCTGTCGTGGCAGCCCGCGCAACTGATGACGAAGCTCCAAACCATCTACCCACCAACCAACCGCCCGATATACTCTATTGGCAACACGGGCGCCCTCTTTAAGCACCTACCACCACCCTGCCTTTAATCGGCGACTCTGATCGCCTGGCTGAGAACCCTCCATCTTTCCATTCCATCCTCCATCACAACCTGCGCAATGGCGGCGATTGCGAGAAGGGCCATGCTACAGCCTCGCGCCGACGTCGATGACGACGACAACGTTGTGTACTACCCCAACGACGGCGTGTATTGGTGGTACAGTGATGTCAGTCGCCAACCCCCCCCCCCCCAAAAAAAAACACTCTCTCGTGCCATGACATGTATACTAACTGCAGCAGACCGGCGTTATCGTCAAGTGGACCATATTTATTGCTATCATCGTCATCTTCCTCGCCTGGCTCATCGGTGGTTATTTACACGCCAAGTCGAGACTTAAAAAGGGCCTGCAACCACTGAGCTATCACAGAGTAAGCGATATCCACAACGGCTCACTCGCCAACCGTCAGTCTAACCCCAATGATAGTGCCTCGTCACCAGAAGAATGCGATCGCAATTCGACCCAAACTATCCCTACAACCAACAAGCTTATATCGTATACGGCCCGCCGCCGCCAAACG
The DNA here is from genome assembly GCA_013403855.1 of Calonectria honghensis. Taxonomy (NCBI): domain Eukaryota; kingdom Fungi; phylum Ascomycota; class Sordariomycetes; order Hypocreales; family Nectriaceae; genus Calonectria; species Calonectria honghensis. The sequence continues at coordinate 53,605 of VTGB01000088.1, read as the reverse complement.
GTCATCCCATGTACAACATGCCTCCGCCCGTCTACGATCCCAGCAGACCTCCCATGTATGAGCCTCCAGCAGGAGGAACCAAGGTCGATCCTATGCAAGACAGGCACCAGGGTCAGAGTGAATACCAACCGCCTCCTGGACCTCCGCCAGGAACAACACCTCGATAGAAAAGAAAAGGAAAGGCGAAAACGAAAAAAAGGTGCAAAATGTTCTGGGTACGATTGAATCGCTGGTAAGCACCGGACCGATGGCTTCGTGGGTAAACTCGAGGGCAGGCAGAGCAGAAATAGCATTTAGTTTAAATAAGTACACTTGCAGTATGTATGTGCCTAAAGAAAAAAACATGTATAATCATTTGCGCCACCATTACTACTCGGCTCCATGTCAAAGCAAGAACATTTCGCAACTCCAACTTGCGCCTGGGTATATCTAGGAACCTAGTAAGTCGCTATAGTTTAGTCCATTTCCATAGCATCCGGATCATTATCGTCTGCAGCTGTAGCACTTGCATCGTTTACAGGTGTCGTTGCCTCATAAATGTCCTTACCCTCACGTAGCAGGCGTTGCTGCTCCCTCACGCGGCGGCGCGACTCAAGAATTGCCTTGCGCACGCTGTCCTTTTCCTCGGGCACGGACAAGGACTTTGGATCGCTGTAGAGGACCACCTGCATGCCCGCCAGCTCACCATCCTTGTTAGCCAGTATCGAAGGGGGTATGCGATTAGCGCGGAGGTGCTTGTCAATATCGGGGAGGAAGACGAGCTTGCCGTCATCGGACTCGCTGTCAGAGGAAAGCTCGTCATCGATGTTGTAGATGTAGACCTTGTGCTTCGTGTCGTCCAGTTGCATCGCGTCGTCCAGGATGGGAGGGGCATTGTGCGAGGCCGACGGTGCAGCTGGCGGTGCAGCCGACGGAGCGGGTGCGGAAAGGTCGGTGATGCATGATGAGGGGGTCTCGACGGGAACATAGAGCTTGCTGCCACTCTGTTCTGTCGCAGGCATTAGCATTGAGAGGAAGAGAGAGCCTAGGTGGAGGAAAAAAGGAGAGAAGTAAAAAAGAAAGAAAAAAAAGAACAAAGCAGTACATACCAATGTTTAGCAAACTTAGTCGCTTCGAGAGGCGCTCGTTATCCTGGGTGCCGGCCTTTCTCTTTCGCCGCAGCCTCGTCGAGGGATCCAGACTCTCGGCGGCGTGGGCCGACGAGACGGAGGAGGGAGATTGCGCTCCGTGCAGCATCATCTGGGCCGATGAATTTCCCCCGCCACTCAAAAAACGCAACTCTGACCACTTTTACATACAAGTGGGAAAAAGCAACGGCAGACAGCGTGTTCGCATGCACGCTCCCGAGCGAATTGAGTGAGTGATTGGATTGGTGGAACTGCCGGCCAAAGTGACAAGAGTTGGAAGAAGAGGAGACAAGGACAGCAAGAAACCAGCGCTCTGGTTTTGATTTGGGGGGATGTGGACGTGCAGCAGTCGCGGCAGAGGCAGCAGCTCGGCCAGGCACGGGCTTTCACTATCACGCTGGAGCGCGGGCGCGGGCGTGGGCGGCGGCGGTAGCGGACCTTATGTACTGTTGACTCATTCTTGTAGAAGTTTCTACACACAGCCGCCACCGCAACCGCAGCACACAAGGCAACTCCTCCACTGCAACTCCTACAACGGCAACCACCCCGCTCCTTCAACCTCAATCTCGACCTCGACGTCAACCGCCTCCGCCACCGCGACTCTGCGACGACCAGTTGCGCCTCGCGCCCTCTCCCAATTTATTCTTGCCAACCGTCGGGCCTTTTCGAGTTCCTGTTCCACCATGGCCGAGCTCAAGTGGCCCGCTGCGCGCGTGCGCAAGACCTTTCTCGAATACTTCGAGCAGAGGGGCCACACCATAGGTACGAGCACGACTTTGGCAGTGCGGGCACACCACGCCGCCACGTTTTATGATCCAGCAGATGCCATTGCGACTATTTGGCATTTTTCTTTATCCTGGTTCAACTTTTTTTTATTCTGCAATCATGTACTAATCGCTTTATCTTTGCAGTCCCCTCTTCCTCCGTCGTCCCTCACAATGACCCCACCCTGCTCTTCACCAACGCGGGTATGAACCAGTTCAAGCCCATCTTCCTCGGTACCATTGGCCAGACGGACCCCATGGCCAACCTGAAGAAGGCCTGCGATACCCAGAAGGTCATTCGCGCTGGTGGCAAGCACAACGATCTCGACGATGTCGGCAAGGACAGCTACCACCACACCTTCTTCGAGATGTTGGGTAACTGGTCCTTTGGCGATTACTTCAAGAAAGAAGCCATCGAATATGCCTGGGAGCTCCTTACCAAGGTCTACGGCCTCGACCCCGATCGTCTCTACGTCACATATTTCGAGGGCAACCCCGATCTCAACCTCGAGCCTGATTTGGAGGCCAAGGAGCTATGGAAGAGCGTTGGCGTTCCCGAGGACCAAATCCTCCCCGGTAACATGAAGGACAACTTCTGGGAGATGGGTGACCAGGGCCCTTGCGGTCCCTGCAGTGAGGTTCACTACGACAAGATTGGCGGCCGAAACGCTTCAAGCCTGGTCAACATGGACGACCCCATGGTTGTCGAGATCTGGAACCTGGTTTTCATCCAATTTGATCGCCAAAAGGACAAGACCCTCAAGTCTCTCCCTGCCAAGCACGTCGATACCGGTCTGGGCTACGAGCGACTCGTCTCTGCTCTCCAGGACACAGTCTCCAACTACGCCACTGACTGCTTCGCTCCCCTTTTCAAGCAAATCGAGCAAGTCACCGGTGCCCGCCCTTACACTGACAAGTACGGCAAGGATGATGTCGACGGAATTGATACTGCCTACCGAGTCGTTGCCGATCACATTCGAACGCTCTCATTTTCCATTACTGACGGCGCTGTCCCCAACAATGACGGCCGAGGTTATGTCGTTCGACGAGTCTTGCGCCGAGGTGTAAGATACGCCAGGAAGTACTTCAATGCCGAAATCGGCTCCTTCTTCTCGAAGATTCTGCCTGCTCTTCTCGAGCAGGTGGGTGAGCAATTCCCTGAGTTGGTAAAGAAGCAGCAGGACCTCATCGAGATTCTCAACGAGGAAGAGGTCGCTTTCGCTCGTACTCTGGATCGTGGCGAGGCCCAATTCGAGAAGTACGCTGCCGAGACTACCAAGAAGGGCTCCAACAAGCTCGATGGTGATGTTGTGTGGCGACTGTATGACACTTTCGGTTTCCCTGTCGACTTGACCCGATTGATGGCTGAGGAGCGAAACCTTGACATCGATGACAAGGAGGTCGAGGCCGCCAAGATCAAGGCCCGCGAGGCCAGCAAGGCCGTCAAGGAGTCTGTCCAGACCTTCGCCAAGCTCAATGTCCACCAGATTGCCGAGCTCGAGAAGGAGCACCAGACTCCACGAACCAACGACGACGCCAAGTTTGTCAAGGGAGACAGCAAGGGCAAGGTGCAACTCGTCTACGACGGTAAAGGCTTCGCCAAGTCTACCAAGGACTTCCCCGAGAATGCCGCCATCGGAATCCTGCTCGACAACACCAACTTTTACGCTGAGTCTGGTGGTCAGATTGCTGACACTGGTCGACTCATCATTGATGGTGGTGCTTCGTTCAACGTCCTCGATGTTCAGAACTTTGGTGGTTACATCCTCCACAGCGGTTACATCGTGGAGGGCGTGCTGTCTGCTGGTGATGAGGTTATTTGCGAGTACGAGGAGACCCGCCGTGCTCCCATCCGCAACAACCACACTGGAACCCACATTCTCAACCACTCCCTCCGAGAGGTTCTCGGCGACGACATTAACCAGAAGGGTTCTCTTGTGGACGATGACAAGCTTCGATTCGACTTTTCTCACAAGACCGGCGTCAAGCTGGATGAGCTGAAGAAGATTGAAGACCTCTCCAACCAGTACATTCGCGACAACTCCAAGGTCTTCGCCAAGGAGGTTGACCTTGATCTCGCCCGCCAGATCGAAGGCTGCCGTGCTGTTTTCGGCGAGACCTACCCCAACCCCGTGCGTGTCGTCTCCATTGGCAAGGACATTGACACCATGCTTGCTGACCCCAAGAACGCTGAGTGGCGAAAGTACAGCGTCGAGTTCTGTGGCGGCACCCACGTTGACCAGACGGGTTTGATCAAGGACCTCATCATCGTTGAGGAGAGCGGTATCGCCAAGGGTATCCGCCGTATCATCGCCTACACTGGCGAGGAGGCACACCGTGTCCAGCGCGAGGCTGAAGAGTTCTCCAAGAAGCTCGACGCTCTTGACAAGCTGTCTTTTGGCCCCGAAAAAGAGGCTCAGCTTAAGGCAGTGTCTCAGGAGCTGAGCCAGCTCACCATCTCCACTCTTACCAAGGAGGACTTCAACAAGCGCTTCCAGAAGACCACCGCTGCGGTTGTTGCCGAGCAAAAGAAGCGACAGAAGGCCGAGGCCAAGACTGCTCTTGACCACGTTCTCAAGCACTTCGAGCAGGACAAGGAATCTAAGTGGTTCGTTGGCCGTCTGCCTGTCAGTGCCAACCCCAAGGCTCTGACTGAGGTTGTTAAGCACTTCCAGAGCAAGGAGAAGGAAAAGACCGTCTACCTGTTCGGTGGCAGCAAGGAGGAGGGTGCTGTCGTCCACGGCGTCTTTGTCGGATCTGTAAGTGCCCATTCCGTATTAAAACGACACGAACTACGCTGACTTATTCTTCCAGCACCTGGCCTCTCAAGGCGTTACTGCCGAGCACTGGGCTGCATCTGTGTCAGACGTGATTGGTGGCAAGTCCGGTGGCAAGGAACCCTCGCGACAGGGCCAGGGCACCAAGCCTGAGAACATTGAACAAGGTGTTGAGACGGCGACCAAGTGGCTCAGCGAGAAGCTAAAGCTGTAGGTCAAGTAGCCAAAAAGTAAAAAAAAGTAAAAGGAAAATATTTCACACGTGTTATTACTCTCTGCCAGGTTTTTTTAAGGAGAACTGGGGTCATGCAGTTGGGACATTGGGATGATGGATGGCTGAGAGCCCGGATAAGCAATGAATGGGAAAACATATAGAGTTTTAGTAAAGCAAAAGCGTCATAAGAAAATCTTGAGCGGCCGTTCTTTTCCCAGCCTTCGCTGGTGGTTCCGTAGCGGGGTATATTCTTTTTTATATGCGACATGTACAGGTCGTTTGCGACCAAACGTCTCCGTCTATCGTTACACAGTTACTAGTACACTGGCGTTGCGATAATGCGAGATGAGTGGGTTCTCGCCGCTTCGCGTCTCGGTATCCTCCACATATGCCCACTTGCGCATGAAGTCGCCGTGGGACATGACCCGGGTCAGCTTGCCGGTGATGGCGCGGTAAATGGCCTCAGTGATGCGGAAATCGGTGGGGAAAAGGATATCAAAATAACCCTGGTGAACCTAGGGAGAGTATCAAGTGTTAGTCGCAGGGGGGTTATCGCCCAGGAGCCAATTGATGCTGCTGCTGCGAGGTCAACTTACCAAGGGGGTCGTTACGGGCACCATGCGCCGCTTGTACCGGGTCTGGACCACGGGAGCGTTGAGCCCCTTGACGGCCTCGGGGAGCCAGTCAAAGTCGGATGTGACAAGGCGATGAGCCGGGAAGTACTTTTCGAGCACATCGAAGAACTGCATCAGCCGGGTGGGGATGAACTCCGGGTCCGAGAGGTTGGCAGCAAAGGGCATCTTGGTCGAGAGGTAGCGCAGGGCGGCGTTGGTCGGGTATGGCTTGGGGTAGTTGCCGCCGGTGGCAGCGTGACGGACGCGGAAGAAGCGGGCGGCGATGGGGTCTAGCTCGCGGACGTAGAACTCGTAGAGGTCGCCGTCGCCGTCGACGAGGACGTGGCCCTGCAGCGGCTCCTCGGTGGTGACGTCGTAGCGGATGCCGTCGTGGGAGAAGTTGTCAAAGACCTCCATGGCCAGGAAGAAGCAGGGCGACGGGACGTACTGGTCCCAGTCGAAGATGGAGCGGTTGATGATCTCGACCTTGTCGGCGTGCCCCCGCGACTCGGCCGTCGATACGAGGTGGTGGTTCTGCAGTGCAGCGAGGGACGACGAAATCTCAATGATGTTGTACTTTGTGCGGGCGTAGACCTGGGGATCGATCTCACGGATGTAGTCGAGGACGTTGAGCATGAGGGTGCCGCGGCCGGCGCCCATCTCGTAGAGGAGCAGGTCATGGTAAGGGTACGTCGTCAAGCGGTAGTTGGAGACGAGGTAGCGGGCAATGGCCTCGCCGTAGTAGGGGCGGAACATCTCGGTGGGCGTGTGCCACAGCTGCCGGGTCGGGTTCTCGCCCTCGCGGTCGTCGAGCAGGTCCTCGAACTCGGTGTAGCGCTCGCCGAGGATGGACTGGAACTCGATCTCGTCGCGCATCGTCGAAAAGTCGAATGGCTCGCCCGGGCTGAAAATGACGGCCTGCTTGGAGAAGTAACCGTAGTGTGGGTTGTACAAGCTGTCTGCAGCATCCACGTTAGCGATGGGCATCAATTGACTCCGGGTTGGGCGCAGAGCTTGCCGTCAATGAAGTCGCGGAGCAGCATCTTGACCTTTCGAGGCCGCTCAGTGCGCTGCTTGAGCTCCGGCAGGGTGATGTAGGGATACTCTGCAAATTCGGCGGAGCGGTCCTCGGGGAGAATGCTTGTTCGCATCTGCCATCGACTCTCGTTTGTCTTCATGCCGCGGTCGCGCGAGGGCCGGGAGACGTAGGACCGGGTCTGGTGGCCATGGCCATGACGGTGATGAGGGCGGCGGGCCTGGGCTACGGCCGCAAACTCGCTGGTCGGCAACGCGCGGGGGAGCTGTCCCTGACACCCTCGGGGGCGGTGGCGGAACAGCTGACGGAACAGCTGGGTCACAATGGGAGAGTCCATGCTACCTTTTTGCTGGCGAGGGGGATCTCGGCACCAGCGGCGGCATCGTGGATTGGCACCAAGTGGGAGTTTGAAAGTCGCTTGGCCATGGGTCCTGGACCCTCTGGCGGTTGTCGGGAGTACCTCGGCTGAGGACGGCTTTATTTGCTCAAACAAACGCCAGCCATTCGATTCGCTGGAATCCCGGATGTCAATCATACGAGCCATTTCCCATTTTGGGCAGCTAGGATGCCAAGCTCCAACCTGCTCAATCAAGGCCAGGTGGGAGTGACAAAGACTCGATCAATTGTAAGAAACCCGTCAATTTATTCCTCGCAATGGCGAGGGAAAGGAAGCTGGAATGACTCTCTCACATTCTACCCCTCTCACATAGGGATATGGGCTGCATATTGTCGCCGGAATCACCATCCAATAGACACTTTGGCCGAGTGGTTAAGGCGATGCCCTGCTATTACGCATATCAAGGCATTGTGTTCGCACGCGCAGGTTCGAATCCTGCAGGTGTCGTTTCCTTTTTGCATGTTTCACCTATCATTTTCCCCCTTGCTCTTTTGCCCTTTTGCGGACTAGACACGCTGTCAAGTAATGGGCCAGAATTACAGTGCTACAGTCAACAATCCAGTTAGACACTTTGGCCGAGTGGTTAAGGCGATGCCCTGCTATCAAGCATATCAAGGCATTGTGTTCGCACGCGCAGGTTCGAATCCTGCAGGTGTCGCTGTTGCCTTTTTGAAGATGATGCGCCTGCCCAGCCACGTTGTTCTATCCTTTTTGTTTAGCCAGTTCATGATTGCCATCAAGTGCAGCAGGCTAAGCAAGGATGTGGTAAGTTGCGTAGGGAACCAAAAAAATCACATTGCATAATAAATCGGCTTGATCATATCACTGTGCGCGGTTAGGAGGTTGTAGCTGTCAAAAGCTAGCTTATGTGAAGCTCATGGTGTAGTGATATTTAGCGTCAGTGGACATAGCTCGGATGGATCATAGCTCCTGACATGGCAGTTTGTAGTACAACCATAATATTGAACTGCGACTGTATGCACGTATAGCTTGGTGTGCATATTAAATCATTAATTTAATCATATTGTGTGCCGTACAAGTTGAGTAGTTTCCTTTTAACTTAATTTAAAATTCAATTTACATCAAGATGCTTACTGAGCTGTAGGGCTGGCTCCCCACTATTAACATGACGACATTTGGGTGCACGGCCTAGTTTTCGCAGACTTGATATACACCATCAACCTTGAAGAAAGCCATCGCTGGTGATGCGCGCCGTCTTGGGACAGACTGCAACGCCTCTCCGAAGCGCCCAATGGCCCTCAGCGATCACCCCAAGGCATACGGCACCGCAGCCGTCGCCTTTGCCTTCACGGCGGGCATGCTGGTGACTCTTGGCTTAAAAGACTTTTATCCCGACCTCGAGCGTCGCAAGCGGCGCTCACCAGGCGCGGGCGGCGATGATGGGCAAGGAGGCTTCTTCTGGAACACTCCCCTCAAGCTGGAAGACCACGAGCCGTCTCCGGCACCGCGCGATGCGGGCATCGGCGGGGGCATCGAAGCGACGATCGGCAACACGCCACTGATCCGGATCGACTCGCTCTCCGAGGCGACGGGCCGGACGATCCTGGCCAAGGCCGAGTTCCTCAACGGGGCGGGCAACAGCCCCAAGGACCGGGTGGCGCTCAACATGATGCGCGAGGCCGAGGCGCGGGGCCTGCTGGTGCCGCACCGGGGCGACACCGTCTACGAGGGCACCGTGGGCAGCACCGGCATCTCGCTGGCCACGCTGGCCCGCGCAAAGGGCTACCGCGCCCACATCTGCATGCCCGACGACATGGCCATGGAGAAGTCGGACCTGCTGCTGCAGCTCGGCGCCACCGTCGAGCGCGTTCCCGTGGCGCCCATCACCAGCCCGGGGCACTTTGTCAACCTGGCCCGCCGCCACGCCGAGGACCACGCCCAGCGTCACGCCGACGGCAGCCGGGGCTTCTTTGCCGACCAGTTCGAGTCCGATGCCAACTGGAAGGCGCATTTTGCCGGCACCGGCCCGGAGATCTGGCGCCAGACGGGCGGCGGCAACCTCGACGCCTTTGTCGCCGGCGCCGGTACTGGGGGCACCGTGTCCGGCGTCGCAAAGTACCTCAAGGAGGAGCGCAAGCTGTCCGGCCTCAAGATCGTCCTGGCCGACCCCCAGGGGAGCGGCCTCTACAACAAGGTTCGCCACGGCGTCATGTACTCGTCGACGGAGCGCGAGGGCACCCGCCGCCGCCAACAGGTCGACACCATGGTCGAGGGCATCGGCATCACCCGCCTGACGCGCAACTTTGAGGCCGGCCGGGAGCTCCTAGACGATGCTGTCCGTGTCACTGACGAGCAGGCCTGCAAGATGGCGCGGTGGCTGGTTGAGCACGACGGCATCTTCATCGGGAGCAGCAGCGCCGTCAACTGCACTGCTGCCGTCGTCACGGCCATGACGCTCCCTCCTGGAAGCACGGTGGTCACGATTCTTTGTGATTCAGGATCCCGTCACCTTAGCAAGTTTTGGAAGCATATTAAAGAAATGGGACGTGAGGGCGACGAGGCGTCTGACTTGTTTTTGGAGCTAGGGATACCCAGATAGGCCGAAGGTTTAAAAAAAAAGAAAAAAAGTTAAGAAAAGAAGAAAAAAAAGTTGTCAAGAAAAAGTGTGTACAAGAAGCAAAAGAAGGCGGCGGACCTAGATGATGCGTCTCCCAGAGAGTCTGTCTGTGTGCCCCGTCCATAAAAGTACTGCAATCACCCGACAACCTGAGCACTGCGTTGAGCATTGCATCAAGACGACTGAGAAAAAAACCCCGACATGACATTAAGAGAGAAAGGTATTCCGCGCGCCTGTAGTTTTCGTTCTTGGTACAAGTCAAGTCACCCCTCCGTTTCCCATAAACTCCATAAACCCCCTGTGATATCGCACCGCAGTCCCATGCAAACCTTGCCGTGCGAAATGAAACGCCGCCCCAAACAACCCCTCACGAGAACTATCGAGCTTCGTTAGTTTTGCCACGCTTGTAGTGTGTAGGGAATGAGCCGGGTTACTAACCTTCCATCTGTGTCCACAGGCCATACACTCGCAGAAAGTCGTCATAGGTTCATCAGCAGCTCGTGTCTGCGCCTGTGTGTAGCTGACCTTCTTCTGCTTGCAGCGGCCGCACTCCAAGCTTTCACTGATACTCTTCTGGGCCATGGGAACCTGGGCCTTCTTCATGTTCTCCTTTTCCAGCTCAATCTCCTTCTTGCGCTGGTCCTCACTCTTCAAGTCGTCATCGGTCATGCCCACAAACTTGTCGGCCGAAACTTCCCCAGACATGACGCGGCGTCCTAGTTCCCTGTTGGACTTGTTCTTGAGGTTGGAGAAAAGCGAACGGATCTTCTTCTTGTACTCGGGACCCTCTCCTTTGAACAGGGAAAAGGCTGCGTGCTCCACGGCAACGGCCTTGGCAATGACGTCGGATTCGGAGGCAGTTGATCGGTAGGCGAGTCCGTTGTAAATGAGGCCGATGCACTGGTTTCGCGTGTTGGAATCGGTGCGTTTAATGTCGACGCCGTCGCTATCAAACTTGCGCTTTTCGGGGTCGCCCTTGAAAGCCTTCTTGGCACCACCGCCGGATGACGACGGAGGGGCGGGAGAGGATGTGGGAGCCGGCGCGGGGGAACCCTTCTTGGAGCTCGGTATCTTAGAGTGTTTCTCCTTCTCTACGAGCTTCTTCCACTTAATAACAAGCTCAGATGCGGCCCGGGCAATTTCCTTGTTGGGGTTTGCTCGGAGCTTTCCGACAAAGACACCAGCACGAGTGGCCTGTTCGGTTAACAAAGTTAGCAACGGAGGAAATAAAGAAGTGACAAGAAGAGGATAGACGAGGCGCAACCGGTCAGCAGGGCGTCAGCAGGGTTAAGTATGCGAGCCTCTTCACGTGCGTGCTTGGCTTTGGACATGCGCGCACGCGAGCGATAGCATCGCACACAAACGGATGACGTGAGCGCCTCTTGTCGCATTTATTTCCTCGCGTAGCAACCCAAAAATATCACGTACCCTTAGCATCTCCTCCGTGGGGGCGGCATCCTTCTTGAGCGAGTCGAGTAGTTTGATAGCATTCTCGGGCGGCTCGTTCGCAGCTACACACTTGGTGAGGGCCTTGACGCGCGCCTCGAGCTCGCGTTGTTCCATGGTATGCGAAAATAAAATAAAACCTAGGGGGGAAAAACCGGCAAGTATGGCGGGAAGTGACGAGTGGGCGAACAAGCAAGAAGCACTCGCTGCAAAAGATACAATACAAGGCAGAGTGAAAAAATGTCCCAGACGTCCTGGCGCACCACTTGTTGGCCGGGCGGGTTTTGCGAAGCAAGTCTTCATGGTAGGTGGGTAAATGTCGGCAAAACAGACTCACGTGCCATCCCCCAGGTCCGTGGCCTTCTCCAGGCTTCCCCAGGCAAGACCTACTCGGAAGGTGGGGTGCGGACCATGATTGTCGTCATCCCGCCTCGAAGTCCGAGTTATTCCCAAATGAATTGAAAATACAATATCATTTCGCCTGCCAGGATGTCTAGTGCTCCCAGCCAATTGAAGTATATGTTTCATATATGGATGGATGTTTGCCCATGCGGGAGAAATTTATCTTGCCTAGATACTTTTCTGGACAACAACATTGGCAGGTTCGAGATGCCATGACAGATAGACTCCAGCCTAAACATAGGGCTTTCGGTACTATATATGAACATATCACACTTGAGCATCTCCATGCTCCTGATTTCACTATACGCATTGAACATGAACTATTCACATGTGTTGCAAATATTCCATCATGACGCCTTGCTTCGCTTTCCCTTGGACCCACCTCCTCTCCTTGGAGCAACACTATCCTGACCATCTTCGTCCTCCAAATCCTCTTCTACCTCCTCACTGGCAGCATTTCTCCTTCTTGCTTGTCGCTTTCTTTTTCCTGTCCCAGACTCTGCCGTCTCCGCTGGGGGACCCCCTCCTGCGATGTTTGCCCTCAGCCTATCAACCGCCGCCGCCATTCGTTTGCTACCTTGGGCCTTCTGCCGAGGAGCGAATGCGTCCTTGGCGCCAACACCCACACTGCCTCCAAAGAACCTCGTAATGTTGGATTGTGTGCCCTCACGATCCCGCTTGTTCATGTCTTTGACCACGGGCACCAAAACTTCATCTGTCCGTTCCTTGCTCCATCCAATTGTAGCCATGAGGAACTGTCGCAAGCCTTCCACATCTGGAACTCCCCATTGGAACTGCTCAGAGCTAGCGTCAACTTCTGGCTGGAAATACGCATCATATACAGCCGAGCTAGGGAACCCTGGTGGAAGGAACAACTTGGCTGCCTGGGACTTTCGGAACTTTCTTCGGAAGGTTGATGATGCATCGGCTTCTTTGGGTCGGCTCTGAGATTGCACATCCTGCCACCATTTTTTGAAGTTCTCGAGTCCAGACTTACCAGGGAACTCGGAGAGAATCTCTACCGCTGTCACGGGTCCAACCCCTGGTAATCCTTCTGTGTAATCAGACCCGAGAAGGTGAGCAAGTGAAATGAGCTGCTCTCGAGACAGCGATAGCTCCTTTTCGATATCAGAACCAAGGTAACACTCGACAAATTTGTTGCTGTTGAACATGTTTTTGTAAACTCGGGTACCGCCAAATAAAAATGTATCCGAGTCATCCGTGACGATACCATCAACTAACCCAAGTCGAACGAGCTCGGCACATTGTGCCTCAGCCTCCATTGGGGCAGTTATGTATGGGATACCGAACAACCGAAGCAAGGCTTGACATTCCGTAATCATGACCTGTGTTACTTCATCGGCATCTCTACGGTCTTTCTTTTGTTGGTTGCGGAGGGCTCGTAGCTCTGTTTCATAGTCCTCTCGATTCTGCGCGGCTGATTTGTTGTTTAGCTCACTGGCAAAACGAGCGTGCTCCTCAGCCTCTTCGGCCATCTGCGCCATGAGTTCCTCATCTTCTGGGTCGCTGAATTCATCAAACTCATTTTCGTCAAAAAGACCATCATCGAGATCAATTGCTTTCTCTGTTTCGATGGCAGGAGGAACACTTAAGGCTGGAACATCCTCAAAAGTGGGGGACGGACTTTTTTGTGCTTCGCCCACAGGCACATCTTCAAACTCGGGTTCAGGGGAAACTGATTGTTGCCTCCCAATCAGCGAAGATTGTGTTCCCACCTGAGCATTAGTCTGCACTAGAACGTCTTCAAATTCTAGCTCAGGTGTGGGTGATGTCTTCGCCTCCTGCGTGTCATTCGCTAGAGACGATTCTGCAATCTCCGGGGCATCAGCCTCGTCTGCCTTCTTGCTCTCAGCAGCATCACTGCCAGCCACAATCGGAGCAATTGCGGAAGGTTGCTCGGGGGATGGAGGGATTTCAATCACTTGAACATCGCTTTCGTCGTCTGACGACTCGATCTCAATCAATCGATCCTGCATCTCACGTCGTCGAAGTCTCTCCTCTTCCTCTGCTGCAAGCCTGTCAGCGGTGTTAATTTCTCGCTCTGCTTCCTGCTGTTTCTTCAAAGACTCTCGGATATCAACTTCATCCGTCAACCACGGAGGCAGGGGTTGGGGAGCATCGCGATTTTGGATTTCTTTCTCAAACCCTCCAGTCTTCTCATCAAGTTCCTGAGGCTCCTCGATTCCAGACTTGTCCTTTGTGGCTTCTGGTTCCTTTTGAGGGGCTTTCTTCCCGAAGATGGACGATCCCCATTGAAGCTTGGGAAAGGGCAGAGGGCCGTCAAAGGGTTTTTTTTTATTTTCCAATACTGGGGCCGGCTGAGATTTCTTCATACGCCTAGATCTCGCCATTATAGCCTGCATGTCTTCATCGCTGTCGCTATCGATGGCGGCTTCTTGTTCTTGTCTTTTTGGTACAGCCGCATTCGCTCGATTATTGACAATGTGGGCAATCATCGAGCCTCCCGTGCCAACAATAGGCCGGGGTGCCTCCACAGACTTCTGTTTCCACGTAGGTTTCTCACCAGGAACATCACCCAGGTTTCCCTCGGATTCTATCTCTTCACTTATGCCATATTGATTTTGCAATGACAATGCAATGGCGCGGTCGATGTCATCTTGTTCTTCCGGGTGCACGTCCTGTTCATCTTGAGGCTTGATGAGGTCGTTTACATCGCCAAGGTTATCGCCAACGAACAGTGAGCCCTCCTCATTCGAATTGATAGGCCCGGTCTGATGGTCACTGTAGAAGTTTTGTCTCCGAATCACAATATCTTGAGCTGCCTGTAGGCTAACCGCAGAAACTGGTGTCGGTTTTGGCAAGCGGTTCAGTCCTTCGATGGGAACGTCTTCAAAATCCGCATCCTCGTCTTCATCCTCATTATCTTTGGATTGATAATGGATTTGAATTGCGTCGACATCAATTGGTTTGTGCGCCTCTCCAACATCCTTCTCTTTGCTCACTACACCCAAGGCCCAGCCCCCCTCAACGCCCTCGTTTTTGACCAAAATGTACTCTCGATTCTTTTCTCCAGCAACTCGTGCATTGATGCCGAGAGTCAAATCAGTTCCCGTCATTCCAACTTCCAACATCAGGCGCTGGGTCAGATGATTCCTCTCCTTCACTCTTTCAATTTGGAATCTCGAAAAGGCCATCCGGTCTGGAAACATGTCTTCAAGTTGTTCCCTGCTAAGACCCATTCTCAGTCGACTTCTCAATCTCGCTGCATTGAGAATATTGTATCGATCCGGAGGCGGTAAACTTTTGAAGAATTCACCGTCAAAGTCAATCTTGCTAAAGTCGTACAGGTTGATATCCTCGCCGGCATGGAATTGACGGGCATATTCTTCCAATTCTTCAACACTCATAATTCGCGGGTCGTCCGGCTTTCCCATTGCCGCAATGCCGCCACCATCGAGATCAGGAAGATGATAGGCATCTTGTTTGTGGAACCTCCTGTTCTGGAGCCTTTCTTTTTGGGACATGCCCTCTTCGTCAACGTAGACGAGTTGACTCGCGTCAGGAATTTCTTCATGTTGTTCCTCTTCTCGGAGGGGAACATCGCGCTCCTTGTTTCTTCGCCTCTTTTCCTCCTCTTCCTCGGCGATGCGGTGCATCTGCACTGCCAGCAGCTTGCCTGCGGTTCTCACGGCATCCTCTCTGCGGCCCTCACGCCGTTGCTTTCTGTTTTGGATCGTCTGTCGTTTCAGGACGGGTGCACCTCCATCAAATACAAAGACTGGTAGAATCCCGAACCACAGCAACTTGCAGATTCGACGGAAGAAGCCGACGACGTGAGAGTTGCGCAATGCATTTCCTTCCTTGTCGCGCACCGCCTTGAGAAATTGGTAGATCCATATGGATGCATCGACTGCCAAGCGCTTGCGGTTCAGCGTAGCAAGGTTCGTTGGCCGCGCGCATGGCTGCACGACGGTCCATAGGCCGTTAACACCCATGGCAAATGCGCAGAATGCGGATCAGCGCGCAAAGCTGATATGTTTAAGGGATCAGCCCTTGTTGTGCAATCTTCAATAGTCGCATGGCTCAGGGACGTTAAAAAGGCAATTCCCGAGCCACGACTTGGCAGGCCAGTGAATGGGAGGCGAGCGCATGTGTGTAGAAGAAGAAAAGAGAGTAGGCTGTCATCGAGAATTCACGGTCCCAACTAGACGAGTCACAGCGGCTGCGCCAGCGCCGCCATAACGTCAGGGTGGGCCTATGTCTGCTAATCCATTGGCCCGCCCCACCGCCCCAAGA
Source organism: Calonectria honghensis (assembly GCA_013403855.1). Lineage (NCBI taxonomy): Eukaryota > Fungi > Ascomycota > Sordariomycetes > Hypocreales > Nectriaceae > Calonectria > Calonectria honghensis. The sequence goes on along the minus strand of VTGB01000088.1, from coordinate 37,972 downwards.
CACTGTAGTTTATCAGACTCCCCACGTTCAATCTCATCTCAGCTTGTCCACAGTTGACGCTTTTCGTTAGCCACCAAAACTTCTACATATCCCGCCATGGACCGGGATGAGGCGCGAGAGTACCTCTCTGCCATCTTAAACAAGAACCTGCGCGTTCACACGTCGGACGGGCGCCTGTTCTGGGGGTCCCTAAAATGTACCGATCCTGTATGTTTTGGCTGGCCCATATCAACCTCAGTCTACTCTCAACGAAGACACCCGTTGAATTGATATGCTAATACGTCCGCGCTCAAAGGATAAGAATCTGGTCCTTGCCAATACCTACGAATATCGACAGCCAACCTCCAAACAACGCGCTGAGGCGGCAGAGAAGGCGGGTGGTGGAACAGTTACCCTGGACATGACATCACGCTATCTCGGATTGGTCGTCGTCCCTGGCCATCACATCGTCAAAATGGAAGTCGAGGAATTCGCTAGTCAACTGAGAAACTCAAACTTCATCTGAGGGGGCTCGTACATAATAATTAGCGAATAAAAATACAAAAAAGTTACTAACTACAAAGGATCCAAACAGCCTTTTGAAACCGTCATCTCAACATGCCTAACGCCTCGCACCGAGGCCATGTTTCCTCATCAATAGCAGGCCTGAGCATTATCATCCTCTTAATATCGAAAGCAATTGTGCCAAATCCGCGTTGTACCGTTCATTCCTACTCCAGAGGCCAGTTCTCCTACGCGACCGCAACTTCCTGGGTTCGTCCACGGGACTCGCCGTTCAATCCACCGTCACTGCTCAGCATGGAGCCCCTGGCATCTTCCTCATCGTCCTCCTCGCTGTCAACCTCTGCATCCCTTCCGACCCAGGAGCTGGCGTCATCCAAAGGTACATCCTGGCCAGATAGATCGTGTCCCTCGTTTCTAGCACGGATGTTGTTACGGCGTCGTTGAGAAAGTGTGCGCGCTCGTGTAGAGAGTTTAGATGAGACAACAGCATTAGAGCTGACCCAGTTCGTGAGAGCATCCTCGCAGTCTTGGATGATTGCCTTGCTAGCTTCATATCCGTCGTAGGCCTGTCGAGTCTCGCCTGGAGTCACTGGGGTGTCGTCAATCAACTCAAGGAGGTGCTTTCCAAAGCCTGCGATGATGGCAACTTTCTCGCAGTGCTCTCGTAGAGCATCAAACTGGTAGGTATATGCGGCCTTGACCTTTTCGCGGGTGATGTTTGAAAGCTGTGCCTCGGCAACGAGCGATTCGGCCTCAGCACGGACAAGCTCTTGCTCGAGGACAACAATCTTGGGAGAATTGGGCTCCTTGTATTTCAATTGAGCGATTTGATCGGTAATTTTTTGTTTGCCTTGGGCGGGAGTTAGAACGATAATCGAATGGGACTGGATTAAGATGAGCCTTACGGTCTCGGCTAGGCTGGACTGATGCCTCAATGTTGCGAATGCTCTTCATGGTGATTCGGTACTGATCATATCGGTCGACGTATTGATCCTCAAGCTCACCGATTTCGTATAGAAGAACACCGAGCTTGTCGGTAACGTCGGAAACGTCCTCATCGCCAGACTCGCCCCAAATAGATAGTTGTTGCTGAAAAGGTTAGCTGAAGGTCCTATGAAATCGATACCGGTGACGTACAGCAACTTCCATGCGCTCTCGCGCGACAGTTTCCATGCTGCGCATAACATTCTTTTCCATCTTAACTAGCTGGGAGAGCTTTTTGGCCAGGTCAGGCCCGAAGGCACCGCCGGCTTTGCCGCGAAGGGCATGGCCTGCATTTTGATACGTGTTAGTCTTTTCGGCTGATGCGAATCTTGTGGACGAAGCCGATCGATGGGCATCGGGGCTGTCGGAGGCGCGGGGGCGGTCGCTTACCCAAGCTTCCTTTGAAAAGGCGGCCGGATTTTGTGGTGGACGGTGGGGGTGGGGGGTTCTAGCTTGTATGTTAGTCTATGCTGCTCTATGCGAAACTTGGGATAGCTAAGCTGGGCAAGGCGACGCACCTGAAGCTGGGAGGCAGTAGGCGCCCGGGTCTGGCGCATAGAGTATGTGCGATGCATCGTGGTGGGTGGTGATGCGACAGTGGTGGTAATGGGGCAACGTTGCGCAGAAAAAAAAGCAAAGTCTCGAGGCGAACAGGTAAATAATACCGTGTGGGGATAAACGTGATTCTGCGGGGAGCTGCAGGAAAGCAAGGGGCAGGCAGGAAAGTTGACCGGAACAAATTGGGATGGTGAGGATCGTTTTATGGAAGAAACCTGGAGGGTCGTCGTGGTGTTGCGGAGAAGGAGATCGTCACACCTGGAGGCAGCATGGCGTCGACAACGTCATATGGATCCACATCATCTGAACTAGGTGGTGAGCTCATCAGGGCATCGGTACAGCCGGCGCTTCCTGGGTCTAGTCTCAGTACCTAGTTGCCTGGGAAACTAATGCAGTCAGTCGTGTACATGTACATGGCCTGCGGGATGTCTCAGGTTCAAGTGATGGCTGCTGGGTATTTTCTGTGCTTCTGAGGCCAAGGGATTCGCGCCCGGGTCCCGGTCTCACCTCAGTTAGTGCCCATCCCAGATGCGGCTCGCAGCACACGAAGCTTCCAGCCGTGGCAGCGCTAGTTTGCGACTAATGGAAACAATGACGAAGTTGAAGCACTGGGATGGGGTCCTCACACAGAGATTTTCAGGGTTCGTGTGTTTATCTCGTCGGCACTTACCAGTTCCCGGGCCCGAATGCTCTAAGCATCGTGGGTCCTGTGTCTTGTGGTTTAAGTGGTTTGACGGTTGTGTCGTTGGGCGCCCAAATTAGATCGCGGCTGCCCACTCACTGCCTCGCACTAGAGACTCTTCATTTCATGGGTCCAAGTTTCAATTCTCGATTCGTCATCGTGATTCCCGCGCTGCTGCCACCCCTTTCTACATATACTTGGGAGAAGGATGCGTATGGCTTTCCATGTCTCCATCTTCGCCAAGTCTGGGCCTTGCCATAGCCAAAAGGTTTGTCTTTTGGAGGCCGGATTGGTTCTACCTTTTACAAGGTTGTATTGAACTTCTTGTCTCCATGTTAACGATACAGCCACCGCGTGGCTTCAAGTTTGGTGCTTGCCGACTTGGGACGGTCGGGATGGGCTGTGGATTTTTTTTTTTTGGGCTCTTGGGTCCGGACAAATATAGGCTCCGCCCATAATGAGCCTATTATGCTTCACTCAAATTGGAATTGAAATTGGATTCGGATTTCAAAACACAAGCATGAATTTGCTGTGATGCAATCACTAATGCAGGTCGGGAATGATACGAATTTTTTTTTCGTCTGAAGAAGCAACGGATGGCAAGTAAAAATGAAAGCACTTTCGGTAATCGTTTTGGACAACAATGTCTGCAGATGGTCCACTGTAACATGGCAGGTTGGGCCTGGTCATCCAAAGCGGGAAGGCGTGCGTAGTGCAATCGAGACTAAACCCAGTTGGTAACGCGCCCCCCTGCCGCTCCGTGCAGACTCCTCAACGCGTATCCATCTCACTCGTTCAATCATTTACTCACTTCAAAGGAATCCCGAGTGCGATTACTGAGCAGCCGTTGCATGGTCGCATTTCCGCGAAACGCAGTCCTTTCGCATAGCGCCTGCCTGGGTAGTTCCCACCGGTCGCGTCGAGTTCTTGCCACCGGATTCACAGCCCCTTTTCTCGCCTGGTGTGGGATTTCCACCCTGTCGCAAACGCGTTCTCCGGCACAATTGAGGCCGTGTGAACCCTTCAGCGTTGCAAGCTTATGAACCAAACTCGACGTCTGCATGACGCCTCCCCCATTTCTCTTTGGAGGATGTTCGAAGTTGCCACGGGATAGAGAGAGGGGCAATCCTGAAAACTTTGTTGGACCGTCGTCCGCTGCAGCCAAGATGGCAGAGCACATTGATTTGACCCTGGACGCCTCGAGCGATTCCGATGTCAATCCAGCCGCCGTGGCCTTGTCTCATCGTCAACACTCACCATCTGCTGCCGCTGGCATCTTCCCTATTCGGGGTGATTCATCGACTTCTCGGTCACCAGCCAACTACAATTATCGTGCCACCAACCGGGTCCCCATTAGTCCTCCCGCCAGAAGGGTTCTCTCTGGCGGCCCCCCTCCTGCTCAGGCCTCCTATTCCACCACAACGTTTGCGCCTATTCTAGACCCCAGGGCATCTCAGTTTTCTCCCGCGACAACGCTGCCTGCGGATCATGCTCGCGACATGGCTAGGCCATTTGGAGTTGTGGTAAGCACTGGCTCCCAGCAGGTGACACCTCCTTTGGAGCCGCAGCCTGCCAAGATCAGCCAGCCCATCAAAGTCACGACCCCCAAGGCCCAGACTCCTCGCAGAAGCGGCTGGGACATTCCTCGGATCGTAGATTCCTTGAAAGCTTTTCAGAGGGACATCAAGCGGAATCATGCGCAGTTGGCCGGTTACCTTATTGACTCAACCGAGGCTACTGAGCGGCGCACTCGCACAGGCACCGATCTCTTTGCCAATCTCAAGGCAAAACCTTTGGAGCAGAAGACGGACGAAAGCATGAGGGTTAAATTCAAGGTAATATACCCTCGGTACCCCACACTAGCACACCGGCTAACATCGCAAAAGCAACATAAGCAACACAGCAAATTCAAAAAGGATGGTCGCGAAGCGCGGTTTGAACCTGTCTGCATCCCCACTAATGAAGAGCGTGTCCCCCGGTATCGGTTTCACCACGTGGAAATCAAAAAGAATATGCTCACACCCAACACCATGTTGACATTTGTTCCTCATCTACGAGACTTGGAAAGCTCTGAAGAAAGCAAATACAGCAGTTGGCTCCTGGAACTGGAAGAGATTGATCGGAAATCGGGGTTTAAGCCTATGAAACAAGACGACAAACTCCCTCTCACTCACAGGTCAGAATATGCGGCGACTGTGTCGATGTATCTCGACGATTGGCTAGAGAAACTGGCGATACCCGGCTGTAACAAATCCACACTGATTAGGTATATGGCCAACCAGGTTTCTGACGACGCCATCACCCCTCGTCAGAAATCAGATATACTCAACTCCCACCGCGAAGCTGGCACCACTACCTCATTGGAGGCAAACAAGCTAGCTGAGTTGTTCACCGAGGCCTTTGATCAAGCGTTTCGTGGTGCCTTGCCACCCATTACCAGCGATGCTCACCAGAAAGGAAAACCCCTGCAAGTGCGCCATTTGCAACTGCAACATGTCTTGTCCCTCGATGAGGCGGTCGATAGTGTGATGGACTCTAAGCCGACGGCCAAAGACGGAACTAGTTCCCAAAAGGACGAGGATGAGCTGGTGGAGTATAATCTGGGCACCTACTGTATCCTGGGATGTGTCATCTGTTACAGCCACTCTTGCGAACATGGCGAGTATGATTCAAACAATGAAAAACGAACCTTGTCCATCGCCCCGAGGCTGTCAGACGTGTTGAAGCGGAGGCGATGCACCTCTGATCTCGGTGACAGTCACGCTAACGGCCATGCAAATCCATGCACTCGCCGCTGCCATACTCAGTTCAAGGGCCCTCCCGAGGCCCCCCGTTCTCAACCATGGTCAGAGGATGAGCATGATGTCCTGAGGTCTATCCTTATCACGGCGGAGCACAGCAAGGTAAACCGAGATAAATTCTGCTTGGCAGCCGATTTCCTCGACCGCGATTGTTTCGATGTGTATCACGAATCTCAACTTTTGCAAATCATTTTCCCGGAGCGTCAGCCACCACCGAAGCAGCCGACGTTGAGGCATCTGTCGTGGTATGACCGCTTTAAAAAGGCGCTTATTGGAGATTGGCAAGACCACACCGTGACGCATGAACATCAACGTCGTGAGCTACTGGAGCCTTGTTCGCATGACGGGCCTTGTACGTCTGAGAGCTGCACGTGTGTCCAAAATGGCTTGCTCTGTGAGAAGCTGTGCCACTGCACAAGTGCCTCATGTGCGTATAAATTCACTGGCTGTGCCTGCCATTCACAGGGCAAAACGTGCATGTCTAAGCAAAAAGACAGACCTTGCATTTGCGTCCAGTTGAATCGCGAGTGCGACCCCGAACTTTGTGGCTCGTGTGGCGTCCTGGAACGAGCTGATCCATTGAATGCAGAGGATGAGGCTCTTCATTTGACAGGTTGTCAAAACTGCGCCTTGCAGCGCGGCGAGCAAAAAGCCCTTGTTCTTGGTCAAAGTCAACTCGAAGGTGTCGGATATGGGCTCTTTACCGCTGAGGACATTTCTCAAGACGACTTCATCATCGAGTACGTCGGCGAACTCATCAGCCACGATGAAGGTGTTCGGAGAGAGGCCAGAAGAGGCGATGTCTTTGACGAGGAATCCAGCATTTCTTATGTATTCACCCTTTTGGAGAACGAGGGTATTTGGGTAGATGCAGCGACATACGGCAACTTGAGCCGTTACATCAACCATGCCTCCGAGAGTGACAAGCGTGGATGTAACATCACGCCCAGAATTCTCTACGTCAACGGGGAATATCGAATCAAGTTCACAGCAATGCGAGACATTAAGGCAGGAGAAGAACTCTTTTTCAACTACGGTGAAAACTTCCCCAACCTGACAAAGAAACTCCTCGACGATAAGGCGGGAGGAAAGCCTGCACCGGGGAAGAAGAGAGTACCGCGCCGGCCAAGGACAGATGACGGCGAGGGCGTTGCGAGAAAGACGCCCAAACCAGAGAAAAAGAAACCTACAAAGGCCAAGACTGGGGCGCCGGCAACGCCCCTGGTCAACTTGGAAGAGGATACGCTAATGCCTGACCTATCCGAGAAGCTATCTCGGAAGCGCAAAAGAAACCAAGAAGATTCAGAGGAAGAAGAGTATCACCCGACAGGCACGGATGCGACTGGATCCTTGGACGAGGCGCAGTCTCCTTCACAACTTGACTTGGAGGATGAGCCATCAGGTCGGCTCCGTAGACGAACACGAAAACAGCAACCGAAGTTGTCAATCCCCGACCCTGCCAATACCAGTGGCGAGCCTAAGATTCGGGGCAAACGAGGTGGTGCTCGGCCAGGCAGTGGTCGACCTAAGAAGTATCGTCGGGGCCTGAAAGGCCCTGGTACCGTTCCGGGTTTTGATACAACACCTCCACAACTACAGTCAAGCATTGTAGCTGTTGAAGGGCCCAAAATTGCCAGCCCGGACCTGGGGACCACGGACATCATCGCGCGCCTGCCAGCTCACCAACCTCTTCGAAGCATCGTGGAGGAAATCGAAGATAGTGAAGATGGTCGAGATGACGCTATGCAGCGGTTGATTGGGGACGAATATGCAAAGGACGAGAGCCTAGATGCTATTGACGGAAATGCGCTCCTCGATCGGGAAAAGAGAAACCGGCGGATGCCCGCCAAATTTAGGGAGGAGGAAGAGGTAGAGGTGGCGGAACAGTAAAGGGCTACTGGGGATTGTACGATATAATGGAGATAGCCGACATCCAACAAACTATATGAATGCCCAGTCTTGAGTACCGACTGGGCTTTGCATGAGGGGCATGGTGAATCTGGAGGCAAATATTGTGCAAGGGATTGCATTGGTAGGGATGCGTCGGTCTAGGTTTTAGGCAGTTTAACCAAATTCATGTGTAATGTTTGCACCGTTCGGTATAGTGCGCGTTGTTGGTTCCGAATGGGCTGTTTTTTTTTGTTCACCGCATTGACCCGCTGTCTCTTGGACAATGTGAAAACCTCGGTGGTATTGTTGTTGTGGCTGTCTGAGAGGAGTCGCAGATCGAACATCGTTGTTGCGTGACCCAGCAACACTCCGGTGATTTACGGCCTTGGATTGTTGATAGCCGGAAACTTTTGAAGTCCAAGAGCTGATTAATGATATTTATTGCCACATCACACAATATCAAAACATGATGCTGTGTTCATCAAGTGCGGATTGCTTGTGTATTTAGTTTAGAGGGCAAGACAGGTCTTAATCCACCGTTGTTCATCGGTGGCGACTTTCTACCAAAAATTAAAGAATGATTCAAGTCATAAGGCGGAGAAATTAAGTAAAAGCGCAGCGAGTCTTGTAAACTGCGAGATGCCTCAGCCATGTATTGGTTTGTGGATTTGGCTCCTGGGCTGGCTGGGTTGGCGAGACCAGAACGGGTATTCTTGCCTGGGATTAAAGCCACCCATAAAAACAAGCGAGAATTCCAGATTTCACAGAACAGATCCTGCGAAAAGCTTCGGGTCGTCCGTCAAACCGGAGTGTCTACGACATTGCTTTTCTGACTGCTTCGACTATATATCACAACGGCTTGCAGTTTCATCAACCAAGACACTTTGGCCGAGTGGTTAAGGCGATGCCCTGCTATTACGCATATCAAGGCATTGTGTTCGCACGCGCAGGTTCGAATCCTGCAGGTGTCGCTCATCTTTTTGCACCTTTTCAGGGTTGATCAATTGTCGCCTTTTTCTTACTGAGGAAAGCCGACCACAATTGGACCATAATCATTCGATAGCCGACGCAGGTCTTCAAATTGATGTGTAATGTATGGAGACGTGGGATATTGTCCATACAACAGTGGATAGAATAAGCTTTGTCTGTCTCTGTCTCATCAACAATGCATAATAACTTTGGTTGGATTTTATGTTTTGTGCATGTTCATTCTTCAAGGTATATGTGGCCAGAACGTAGTCAACAAATATGGATACGCGAAATCATGATGTGGATATTGCCTCATTGTATTGCTTTAGAAGGGCTGCCTATTTTTGACGGGACGTTGGAAACGTGTCACTTGGGTTGTATTGCATAGAAAGGTGCATTTCTTCGTGCTTGGTTGGGGGTACCAACTTCAGGTTCCCTTATCAGACAGAAGGAGGAGGGAGCCGAACTTGCAGGGAATGCTGGTCGATCGAATTTCTGCGCACGGGGCAGACAACATCCGACAAAGCAAGTTCGTGGGCATGTTGAACAAAAATAGACGCTGCTTCCGTCTCATTTATCAAGCACAAAAATAAAAAGAAGTGCGACACCTGCAGGATTCGAACCTGCGCGTGCGAACACAATGCCTTGATATGCGTAATAGCAGGGCATCGCCTTAACCACTCGGCCAAAGTGTCTAACCAATTGGATACCCGTAGCTGAGTCAATGAGCATTATAACTGACGCGAATGAACCCCGCCATCACGGCAGGATGACTCTGGCACGAAGGCAGCAGCATGCTTGGTACATATTTTTCCATGCGCCAGACATAAAATACAAACTCAATCCCTGTCTGATTCGTGTCCTCCAACCATGGACTTGATTTATTTCCCGAAGCTCCGAACACATGCAAATTGCATGGTCGGCGTCGGGGAAGATTCACTGACAGACGGATGCCTCCCGGACTGGGCTGAGTGGGCGCCCCACAGCAGGTTCCGGAGCTGCCCCAGCCACAGCCACACAGGCAAGGCAATGACGTTGTCGATTCAACATGAGCTCCCTGCCACGAAACACACGACAGTTCTTCCGGCCAGGCAACTGACCACCTTTCCCTTCGCAACACCATTTTGCAGCCACGAATCTGCATCGCCCGACTACAAAAGGCCAAGGGCTTCCTGCACGTTTTCTGTCTCACTTGTTCAACGTCTCCCAATCTCTAACCCACCCTCTCTTCTTTTGATTTCTGCACCGTTGAGGCTACCCCTCCACACCGAAACAAAGCCGTCAACATGACGCTCTACTACAGTCTCGTACGTGATGCTTTTCCGGACTGGCCGCCAGTCCAACCTGCACTTCAAGGAATTTCCCCAATGGCTGACCCTTCGTGCCCCAGGTCTTTCTTTTGCTCGTCTTCGAGATGATGCTCTTCATGCTCTTGATCGTACCGTTCCCCTTCGGCGTCAAGCGAAAGATCTTCACGTGCGTGCTCTACACAACCCCACCTCGACGACAAAATAACTGACATGCTACGAATAGCTTCATTTCCGAGAACCCAATTGTCGCCAAGGTTCAGTACTGGATGAAGATTACCTTCATTTTCATCCTTATCCTCTTCATCGACAGTGTCAACCGTGTCTACCGAGTCCAGATTGAGCTCCATGCTGCCACCGAACAGGCCAAGCTGGGCGGGTACGTCATAACTCCCCATGAAGTGTCTCAGCTGTTCCATTCACTAACACCAATCCCCCAACAGTGCCGGCGTAATGGGTCACGAGCGTCTGGAGGTCCAGGCTCGCAAGTTCTACTCCCAGCGAAACATGTACCTTTGCGGCTTCACACTGTTCCTCTCCCTCATCCTCAACCGCACCTATGTCATGATCCTCGAGGTGATGCGCCTTGAGGACAAGATCCGTGACTACGAGGGCACCAAGAAGAACGCCAAGGAGTCCGCGAAGCTGGCCGCTGCCGGCAACCCCGGCGAGATTGCCTCTCTCAAGAAGCAGCTCGAGCTCAAGGAGCAGGACCTCCAGAACCTCAAGAAGCAAAGCGAACAGCTCCACAAGAACTACAGCGACCTCAGCGACAAGTACGGGGCTACCCAACAGACTGGCGAGGCTAAGAAGGGTCAATAAACTCTTTGTACGAATCTGCTGTGGCTCGACTCGAAACGAAACATGGAAATGTATTTGTGGGAACGGAATAAATTATCGGAACAGGGTGGGTGCGTTTATCGCGAGTATGGTCTCAGTAGAATATCACCGGAAGCTACGGAAGACTCAGTTGGCGGGAGAAAAGGTGTTAGTGTTTAAACTTGAGTCAAACATTGGCACAGTTTAGAGCGAAAAATGAACAATATCTTTCAAATCATGACCATCATTGCGCTAGTTGACTTTTTAAACCACCGGATACGATCGCCGTAGGTGTATTTCTCTTTTGTTTCAGCAGCAGCCCAATTGATATACAAATTTCCATATCGATTTTCAATAGGCTCAGCCTTAGTTGTATTCCGAATCATACTTTTCTGGGAACAGAATGCTATTGGCCATTTCCAACACCTGCAACTCATATTCATCATTGGCTTCATCCTCATCCCACGGCAATAAGCCCATGGCACGGAGCCCCTCAACACCACCTGCTTCGCCCACCTCCTGGACTCCCGTGCTCCCTGTGCGAGCGCTTTCGCCAAAAACGCCCCCAAAGTCCGGGCTCGGGTGCCCGAGCAAAAAGGCCTTTCGCTGACGAGCCAGGTAGAGGGCGTTGGTCTGCGTCAGGGGACAGGCGGGCAGATACATGATGGCCGTCTCGGGCAGGTCCGGACGGCGGAGCCGGTCCAGGGCGTAAATGGCGTCGGGGTGCCACACCAGGTAGTCGCCCGGGTCGAGGCGAGGGATGCGGACGACGCTGCGCGGGAGCTGGAGATGAGGGTGTAGCGCGACGTTGAGCTCCTGCGGGTACGAGGGCAGGGCGCCCTGGATGATGGACGAGGACGGCTGCTCGAGGATCCAGTTTTCAGGGGCCAGGAAGAGAGGGTGGCTCGGGGAGGCGTTGACGGGGGCGAAGAAGGGCCGGAGGAGCAGGTAGGCCATGGACATGGTGATCATGGGGCAGAGAAGCAGCGTGCCCTCGCCGACGGACAGGTCGCTGAGGGAGAGCCAGCCCTGGAACATGCGGAACACGGTGCAGACGCCGTCGCCGTTGTACAGGTCGCTCGTCACCCTGAGCCGCGTGCTGCTCTCCCAGGGATCGTACGCCTCCCACTCGCCGTCCCAGATGCGCTGGTACGGTCGGCCTCCGCCGTATCCATCCAGCTCCCAGCGCTCCACGCTCCCGCCATCGACATAGATGCTAAGGGAGCACGCCTCGTCATCCGGGGTCCTGATGCGGAGCCGGTCGGCATAGCTGATAGGGAAGTTGGGACTCACGAGGGCAGCCGGGTCGGATGAGTGCCAGAGATTCATGAGGAAGCGCTGCGTGGCAAGGACGTTGGGGTGAGCCCGCGCCTGGACCTGCGTCGGGGACCAGTAGACGCCGTATAAGTGCGGATCGTGGGTGGGCAACCGGCGGGTTCGGGGATCTTGGCTGAGGTATGAGTCTGTGGCCGACTTCCACCGCTCTGCGGTATCCCGGGCAATGACGCCCCGTATCACAGCTACGCCTCTTTCTTTCAACCTTGAAGCAAAGTCCTGCGATGCTGATAGATCCGAGAGGTCCTCAAAGTTGATGGAGGGGAAGATGTCTGGGCCTGCATTGGTAATGACCTCGATCTCAGTTTGTAGTTTGGTAAGAAGCCTCTTCCAAGATTCCACGATCTGCGATTCTTTCCCAGCAATCAAGGCAGCTTTTGCTCTTGCGAACCGAGCAGGCAAGGGCGTGGGCTCCGTGGTCTCGGCGAACATACTGCTGGTTGGTCCATGGCTTTGATCTGCCGGCGACATTGTGGATTCAGAACTTATTCACACGTTTCAATAAATGGCAAACAGGTAGTTATCACCCAAGTAAGAGATGATTTAGAGGAATAAATAAGAAGGGGTTCAATAAGCAGTTGCTCAGACGTTTTCTCATTGTGCTGAAGCAGAGGTGGCAGTTTGAGGCATGCGCGCGGCGGTGTGTTGCATCTGCCCTGCCTGGGTCTCTGCCGAAGCAACCGGTGCAATGTGCAACACGGCTTGCCTCTCCATTCATTATCGTGACGTCCACTCAGCCCGGCTAGAGGCTCTCATCTGGCGGAAATTCTTCGGTCGGTATGCCTATTCTTCGGATGATTCCCGCGATCACGGCCCGGTGAACCGGGGCTGATGCAGGCTGCGTCTTCCAGTCCCAATCGGGGGTTTTCGCCCAAGAGAGAACCAACTAGCATCTCAGACAGCGACCCTCTGATCACCACTCTCCTCACTGTAAGGTTGATGAGGCCCCTCCTGCGGCTCCACGGGTCACTGCAGATGTGTCGCTGCAGGGCTTATGCAGAGCTATGTAGGTGTGCGGTTAAGTTCTTGTTCTCTTTGATCTCCGAAGGCCAGTCGGCTTGGGCTCATCATCCTTTGGTTTATCTGGCTCTGGGGCAGGCTTCCGTTTGTTTGACGAGGGTTTGGTAGCTTTCGTTTCGCTCTTCGAAGGGGCTTTAGTTTTGCTTTTTGACGAGGCTTTCTGCTGTTCTGGTTTGGCCTGCTCTGGCTGCTTCATGAGAACGTAGGCCACTTTCTCCACATCAGTGGCAGAGACGCCCAGTCTCGCGGACAGCTCCTCGGCGCTGGAGCGGAGACTGACGTATTCCTTTGCGCTGTATTTGATGGGACTCTTGACGCCATTACAGCACAACCAATAAAAGGCCTCGTCCGAGAAGAAAATGACCCCACTCGGATCATGGACGGTGAGTAGTAGAGATGCAGTCGCCGGCCCAATGCCCTTGAGCTTTGTCAAAATGTCAAGCGCTGCTTGGGCGTCAGAATTTTTGCGGTAGACATCCAGCGCATCCTTGATTATTCCTTCCGCGACAGCTTCGTCATTCGAGGAGACGAATTTCATCAGCGTTGGTCTAAACTTTCCATGGCGCCTAAAGAGATGTGAGGAGGGTCCGTAACACAGGTTGGCGAAAACTTACAGCTTCCATTCAACAAGGAGCTTAACATCATCCAGATTCATCGCACGCTGGGGTTTGTCTCCGCCAAATATTTGGATAGCTTCTCCGTATCGATGGCTATCGAGCTCCTCGAGCGTCTTTTGCCCATCTTTAGCTACAAATGTGATGTTAGTAGCGATGGCATTGAGTGCTTCGGTTTGACCTACCGCCTTTTGCGACCGAAATCGATTTTACAAGATCAGGATATTGTTCAAGAAGCTTGTCAAAATCCGCTTTCGTGATTTTGTCCGCCTGGACAATGCCCGATTTGGAACTCATACTGTGGGCTATGACAAATGCTGGGGATGAAACCTATGTCTTTACAAGGGCACCTGTTGCTCCGTGAATTAACTACCCAAATCAATTCAGTTGAAGGGTTTGATCTCTCCCACTGCGAACTGCTTGGAAGGTTTGCGATGGTGCTTTTAGCTTGCTGGCTGAAGTGGGAAGGTGCGAGAATGGGTATGTTGATGAAGGGTGACAAAAAGACAAAGGTTATCGTTTCGACGCGACCCCAGTCGCGTGGACGCGGCAGTTGGTACAGTGCTAAATTACATTCCCCCACTGAGAACTTGACTTGGAGCTTTAGCAAGAAACGACTGTGAATTTCAAACAAAATACAGAATTCAAAATAAAGCCATAATTTCTAGACCATCAACTAGATCCAAATAGGTATTGGTTCTTTGCGTCTTTCTGGTCTCTCGTGTTAAACAACGCCGTCTCAATCGTGTCGTTTTTCAGCATATTAGAAATGCGCATGATTCCTTTACCTTAGTCAATGCACTGCAGCCTTGTTTTCCATGGAATTGATAGATCCGCATCTATAGATATTTTACGTATTAGGATGATTCCTCTCTAAATCGAACAACGTTCCGACGCACCCTTGTCTAACTATTTCCTGCAAGCTTATGTGGTTTGTTGAAGACATTCTGTGGATCATACTTTTGCTTCAATTCCTTCAAACGATCTGTGTTAGACCCAAAGACCGATTTTGCCGAGATGCTTTCCACGTTTGCATAGTTCAGGTATATACCAGTGCCATCCTTGTACTCCGCATCATCGTAGCCCAATTCGCGGATGTTTTTCTGGAACTTCCGGTTGTTCTCTCGCACAACCTGGTCTGAAGACTCGTTCTGCCACGTCCATGCGGTGCCAACATTGTAGTATTTACCTCGGCTGTTAAATGGAGTACCATCGACCGGTACCTTGCCAACAACCTGAGTAGGGTAGCATTCAAACATGAACATACTGCCTTTGGCTTCTGGGTTAGCATCGACAAAGCCAGTGAATTGATCCCGGATTGTATTTGCTGTCTCGAGCTTCAGAGGTGTGGTGAAGTTGCTTCCGCCAAAGAGATAACGTCTGCCTGAATACCACGTCTTGTCGCCAATTTGGTTGACGGCAGGGTAAGGCATTCGCCCGACTGTATTCATCAGAGATTTTAGTTTAAGCAACGGAGCATAGAATTCCGGCCCGGCCGTCTGAGCATTGTCTCCAAAGTGGAAAATGTGCAAAAACATAACCCAAGGTCGGATCGCGCTGGGGTCGTCTCCAGGGCCAGGGGGCGCTCGGCAGAAGCCCGTCCGGAAAGCCTGGTAGCCATCATTGGTCTTGTCCCATAGGTTGATGAATTCAACAATATCCGGCAGATGTTCCATGGGGACTACAATGATACCTCCATACGCCTCTCCCTGTGGGAATGCCTTCATGGTGAACTGGGTTACGACTCCGAAACTGCTACCAGCACCTCGGATAGCCCAGAACAAATCCGGGTTTTCGTCATTGGATGCTGTGACGATGCTTCCATCGGCCAAAATCACCTGGCATGAGACGAGAAGATCAATCGAGATGCCATACAGCCCCATCAAGACGCCAAATCCACCATGCAAGACGAGCCCACCCACTCCGGTATGTGAGACTGTCCCGCCAACTGTAGCGAGTCTATGCTCCCAGCATGCCTCATCAACGTCTTTCCAGACGCAGCCGCCGCCAAAGGTGACAGTCTTCTCATCAGGCTTGACTGTGACATCACGCATCAGCGAAAGGTCGATGACCATGCCATCGGGAGACGGCGAGGCAGACGCCTGGGCAGTGCTATGGCCACCACCTTTCACATTGAAAGCGATGCGATTGGCAGTCGCAAACTTGACGGCGGCACTGGCTTCTTCAGCAGTCTTGGGGAGTGCTACAGCAGCCTAGATCCAGATCAGTCACGAGAAGTTGGAGCGGGAGAAACCACAGCGATTCAACCCATGAGACTGGGAGCTTGGGGATTCAACTTACTGCTGGCTTCACGCATGTGAGACTCCACCGCTGTAAGCTTTCATCATAGCCTTCATCGCCTGGGACGAGCACGCGCCCCTGCGTAAACTGCTCGCGCAAAGCCAAGAACTTTTCTGCAGCCATGGTTGCCAAGAGTGTGGTTTGGTTCGGTATCAGGAGAGGGCGTGGTCACCGGCCAAGAAGTAGTTTTGGAATCTCCCGCCTCCTCCAGCCATCCCCCTCACATAGCGCCTCGTGGCCATTTATAGACATGTCTTAGACAATATGGAGGCGCCCACACGGCACGATTTCCGGCCCATCAAGAGGTGCTCACATGTCCATTTTACACAAATCAGGACTAAGTTCAGCTCAGCCATCAGAGTTGAAGCTGCCAGTTGTGCAAAAGCTACTGACGCTTGCGCGGTCTAATGGGGGGCGCCATCGCGTGGTTGAGTGGTTGAAGGGTCAAGATTGCAGCTAATGCACGCCGGTTGGCCTGATGAGTTGGTGAGGCTGGAATTATTGGCTGCGTTAAACCGAGGACGGGATGTCCGGTGGCTGACAGAGAGACGCCCGCTCAAACGACCATAAGAGCATTGGATTATGACGATCAACAAACTAAAAAGCACTTTACTCAAGAGGGGGAGCTGATTGAAACCGCCGCGCATCATCCCATGCATGCGCCAAAAATAAATTATGGAGACGATGTTGGTGAATGTGTCAATGTCGTTTTCAGCTTGAACAAATGCAGAAAATGATGTTGGTCAACGCAATATCCCATTCTGCACGATATTCATATGCCAGCCTAGAAATAGCTCTAGAGAGGGTTCACAAAATGGTGCAACCAAGGAGTACCAAAGCATTTTCAAGTATCTCGATTCAACAAGATGCTGGAGAACAGGGCAAAATCGGGGACTCGCACCCATCCGTTAGTTGGGCATGAAGAGGCCTCCCTCATGCTCTAGTTAGCATTGAGTTGTATTCGGCCACTGCAAAATATACCCAGAAATACCTAATTTATTTTTATAATTTTGTGCGACAGAGAATTTCCATTTCTCGTTCCAGTCAATTTACCTTTCTACATCAAATATACTCATCTGTACAGGACAAAAACTGTAGATCTGGAATAGAAGAATACGTACCGAATACTTCGAAAATCCCGAACGGTCCAGACCAAGAGAACGGAGACAAGTGGATCTGTTCACAGTATTTGCACTGTCTACAATGTACCCTGTTGTCAGGGATCATACTCTCGATTCGATGCGACATTGCGAGCGAATGCGTGTTTGGAGATGTTGCAGTGCTCTATTTCCAGAGCAAGAAGTGGGCGATGGAAAAATGGCGCAAGTTGAGAAAAATAAGGAAGACCCGAGGAGAGTCAAAACGAGAAAACAAACGAGTGAATCGGCTCAAGCCAAAGTGTCATGATACTAGGTAGAGACCAATCAATCTATATATTTTAAATAATTTCTTCCAAAAAAAACCATAGCACTGATTTTCCTTTCGCGCCATGATGAGAAACATACTTTGGCAAGAATCGACCCATGCAAGGAATCATCGCTAACAGAAAATTGGAGAAACCATGTCAAATCAACCAGCCTGCTCAAGTCCCGATTAGCCACAATTTCTTTAATTAAACCCAATTCATATCGATGTATTTTTGGAGAACTTCTGGAACATCGATGTAACTACACTTCTGTGTTCGTTCTTACCAAGACGCTGTGTCAGAGTCATCGGAAGGGCGACACCAAGACGAGTAGTGTTCCGAATTCGTCACAGAAGCAATCACTATTTGTATATATTCAAATACCAGAAATTTGATGCACATATGCGTTGGCAACAGCTTGCGAGAAATACCAAGGAATCATGACATCTCGGTTCAGAATTGCCATGACAAATGGTACAATGCATCAAAACGAAACCGCACTGTGTAGATAAAGCGAGACTTTTCCGCCCCACCAAAACGGACAAGCGCATATGCTCCGTTTTCCCACCTCACTTACTCGTAAATCCTCCCGCCAATCGCCCTCCGTTCGAACTTTGACCACCCAACTTCGCACAGAAAAAAAAAACACCCGCAACCACTCCATCCTCACGTCAAATCGCAATCATGGGTAACGTATGGCACTCTCAAGACGCCTGATTCGCCGTTGTTGTGCTGACAACATCATCACAGGGCGCCAAGGCTCAGCAGAAGCGTGATCGCAACCAGAAGAACGACAAGGTTGCCAAGTCTCAACTCAAGATTGTATGTTTTTTTGGCCCGCCACCTTCCCTCCTCGAGTACGCCTCGAGTGCTGACTGTCCGAGTAGAACAAGCAGGCCTGCGACATCCAGTGCCAGATTTGCAAGTCGACTTTCCTCAAGACCACCAAGGCTCCTGCGTTCGTGCCCCTCCAGACCCCGTCCCACTCCTCCGTCGAGATTCTACCGTAACCCAACTAACACTTTACTCTGCGTTTAGTCTGCTCGAGCACGCCACGAACAAGCACAGCAAGTCGTTGGAAGAATGCTTCCCCACCTTCCAGCAGTAGATTCTTCCAAGATTTCTTCTATCGTGGAGGACCTCTTTTGGCATACGTGATGGTGATGATGGCGTAGTTGGCGAGTTGGAGCATTCAGCGAGGCGTCTAAGAAGTTGGTATGACAGCATAGTGGGTGTGGGGTTGGCATTGACATTGACGAACTCATGATCATGACAAATGATTTACTTGGTGATTTTTTTCTGACTCTCTGGTCGCCGGTTTACAAAGGAGGATGTTTCCTTTCAGATCTGTCCCCAAGTCCTAAACCTCCACACCCACCATAGACTGGTCTCTTTTTGGTCCCATCTCAGTGAGCCTCCACTGTCGCTGCCGGAGGCACCTCGACCGGTGCCCCCACTGGCGCTCCTGCTGCATTTTGTTTTGCCTGGGCCTGCTCCTCGCGGATCGCCGCCAGGATGTCTGGGTACCACCGCTCTCCGACGTCTGGGTGGCTCTTGACGCGGTTGCGCAGCGTCGCCTCACCCAGCGTCTTAGCTACACCGCCCCGGCGGAACGTAAACTCGACGTCGTCAATGCGCCCGCCCTGGGCCTCGATGATTTGCCGCCTCTGCTCCTGCACGCTCTCGGGGACTTTTCCCACCCCCACAGTCTCCAGGTCCTCGAATGCAGCGTCCAGCTTGACGCCCTGGAAGAAGGGGATGGAGAAGCGGGCACCCGTTCCGGCGGCCGGCGACAGGACGCGGTGCGTCGTCGAAACGCACACGCCCTGCGTCAGCGCCTCGAGGCCCTGTCCAATAGCCACGACCAGGGTTCCGTCAATCGGCGGGCAGTCGATCCACTGGCCCTTGACGTTCTGGACCTGCAGGCCGCGGTGCTGCGTTGCCTGCAGCAGGTAGCTGGACAGCATCGAGTCCTTGTGAGGCCCGACGCCCTGGCCCTGCGACTCCCCACCCTTTCCGAGCTGCTGGAGGTCGGGATACTGGACAATCTTGAGCTTGTGCTGCTGGTCCTCGTCAAAGTACTTGTTGAAGGCATCCTTAGGCAGCTCGATGGCTTCGGCGATGAGCGACGTGAACTGAACGGAGATTGCGCCCATCTTGTTCATGTACTCGGTGTAAGTCTGGCGGAACCCCGGCAGCGACTCCTCTGCAGGCCATTGGTTGGGCGACAGCAGGTTATGATACAGAGGAGCACCCGGCTTGGGAATGGGGTGCTCAGTTGAGAGGTCAATCTGCTCGCGGTGGTCAATCTCCCCGGCCGTGATCTCAGCCGAGAGCCGCGAGTAGCCAAGGAATGAATTCGCATTCTTCATCTCAATCTTGAGCCTGGAGAAGAAGTGTTTTAGTTAGCAAATGTTGAAAATATTTCTTCAACAGCTAAGCTAGCATGTTAAGAAGTCCGCACGCGACACACTCACTTCTCCTCTTCTGGAATGTCAAAGAAGGCCTTGCCCAGTACCTTGACCCGCTGGAACTCATCGTCTGAGATACCCACGTTCTTGAGGTAAAGGAAGCCAACTTCCATCAATGCGTGGCGGAGCTCCTTGAGAAACTCGGGCTTGGTAGCTGGGTTGCTGGCGGATGCCAGGTCCAGTATCGGGATTGATGTGAAGGATGACATATGGGGAAAATGGAGACGTTGGATGGCCTATGTGCTACAATGACAAAAAGTACAGTGTGCAAGCGGATGAGAGAATGGGAAAGCCTAAGGATTGATAATAATGATGATAATAATAATTCTTTTGATTGAGTGTGCAAACTGGTATCTTCCCTCTCTTGCCGTGCTTGTGTGTTAAATAGGTAAAAAAGGCACAGTCAGTCAAAGAAGGCCGTCTTTATCACCTCATGGCGCAATTGCGCAATTGGTCCACCCGTCTCTGTTCGCGCTCCCTACTCGTTGCAAATGATTCCCGATACCCTACTTTTGTCAAACCCGACGACGCTAATAAAATCCATGGCCCATTCCCGAGCCTCTCCCCCGCATCGGACAAGCCAACCGACGAATGCCGGGTGGCGTTGGAGATGTCGTCCCTCCCATGGTAGCATCCCGCATTGGCCGATCGGTTTTTTTTTTTTGGTAATCATGTCGACACTGCCGACCCCACGCATCATCCATCATGCCACGAAAACAAAGCAATGCTTCATGAATGGTTGGTTTGGTTGGTTGCATTAATAAGTCTATCGTCTAGATTCCTCACGACGAAGCCGACAGAGGTTTCGTTGCGAGAAGGCTGGTAACCTTGTAAAACATGTCTTCAATGGGCGGCGCCGCGAATGCTGGTGCAGCGTCAAAGATGTCCGCAAGGTGCTGCTGGTGGACCACGCTCGTCTGCACATCATCATCCTCCATCTCCACATCCCCGTCTTCAGCGGGCTCGTCAACCACATCTCCCGTATCGCTTGCCATGTCTTCGTCGTCGTCGAGCAGAGCTACAGCATCTTCATCATTTGCATCTGCGTCCTCGAGGCGCAGGTCCTCCAGGGGCTGAACCGTCGCCAGGGATGAGGGATCTGACCCTTCCGCAACAACCCAAACCTGTGCGGCATCATCCAAAGCAATGAAACCACTGGTATCTGGTGCAGATACCAGGCTGACTATCCTCTGGGGTGTCTTTCGTACCAGCAGAGGCTCCGAGTCTTCTGGGTCAAACACTCCCAATGCAGAGCCCTCGCTGCATGGCAGAGCCACGGCAAAGTGGCCAGAAGTGTGGTCCACAGCAAGTTGGAGCAAGCTGCTATCTCCTGCCACCTTGGGAATCGAGACACCGTATCGCAGCTCATCACTAACGACGTCGTATACACGTAGCTCGTCGGACAGGACGATGACAAATGGCGAAAGCGCACGAACTGAACACAACTGGCCCTTCCACTGCCCTTCCAGCGTCTTAACAACTTCACCGGAGGCGGCGTCGATGACGTAGACAGCGCCAACGCCGACAGTTCCAAAGGCAACGAAGAGCGTAGAACCGTCCTCGGAGAAGGCAATGCTTCCCTGGGGCTCGTGTTTGGCTGTAGGCTCTGGGAGATCCACTGTACCCTCTTGAGGCAGACCATCACCCACCGCAATTACCTGTGAGCAGCTCCAAGAAAAGACTTCCTTTCCATTCGTTCCCTTAACAACAACCCCGTTTTGCGACCGCGTCTTGGGTCGCCATAAACGAACCATGCCATCAGTTCCGATGGTTGCGAAGCATGTTGAGACTGGGTTTGAAGCAAGGTCGAGCACGGCCTCGTTGCGGGAGGTAGCGTGGGGAGCATTAATCCTAGAGACAAGAGCAATCTGGTCGTCATCTTGCCGGGCCTCCCAAAACTTGAGGTAGACCTCTCGCCGCTCTTGAATGAACTGGGTCTTCAAGTCACCAATGACGTTGTCCACGTCCCGAGGCGAAGGCTCCCAGGTGTCTACGCTGGCAAGCCACTCTCCGTCGGCGGAAAATGCCATGTGTGTGATAACTGGCTCGTCAATAACGTGGCCCTTGTTGGTGATGTTGACATCAGTCGGCTGGGTTCGGGCCAAGGCCTGCTTGGAGACACTACGGAAAGATTCCAGGTCGAAGGTTTGTAGCAGGGGGGCTGAAAAGTCCCCAGAAGAGCTAGCCTGGCTACCACTGCCCACACAGACATGCAGTCTGGAGTGATCTGAAGGCTTGATGGCAGCCGGGATGGGACGGCGCACGGACTGAGGTGCCGTCCATGTTCGCTGAACGAGCAGGTCCTTGGGGATGGAAGCATGCACTGCGGCGGACTGGATGCCGGCGATGTATGCAGTAGGCTTCATTTCGGACGTGGAAAGAACCATCGTAGAGTTGTCATCGAGATGGATCACATAAGAGGATCCATTGGCCGAGACAACAATGTTTTCCACGCTGCCTGAAAGGTGGGGGAGGAAGTCTTTTCTTGAAGTGTCCATCTGCCACAACACAAGGGAGTTTTCGGAGCCTCCAGAAATCATGTAGTTTCCTGTCATGCGTTAGAGATAAATCAATGTGTTGTAAGTCAAGAACATACCATCGCGAGACCATTTCACAGCATGCACGGCTTTTCTGTGCCAGTGGAATTTTTGGGCCTGGATCATCTCCTTCTCAGAACCGGGCTTTCCAACTCCCTGGCTTCGGGAGATGATATCGTGATAAAGATAGATGGCACCACGAGCACCGCCAACCAAGACATCAACAACAGGAGCAGGGTCTGATCGTGACTTCTTGCCGGTAACTGGCCTCGTGTAAACTCGGACGTCAAGAGCCGTGACGAGATCGGGGACGTCAAACGAGTAAAATTCGTATTCCAATGCAGCGAGGTTATCAGCCTGCTTCTGAGATTGAACACCCATAAAGAGTCTGTCGTTGATAGCTCCAACCAAAACCCGGCCGTCATGGCTTGACTCCAGCAGCTGCAGTCCGTTTCCAGCCTTCTTCATGGCCACAATAATCCTGGGCTCAGACACCGCGTGCACATTGGCTTCGTAGGCAACAACCTCGACTTTGCTCGACTTGTCTGACTCGGCGACCAGAAGAATTTCTTGCTCCTTGTTGGAGATCGATGTTGTCAGAACGACCAAGGCCTTGGCGGTTTTGGAGCGAGTTTGGAAGGACTCGGGAGTCTTCGACGCTGTCCAGTCGACATGGAATACACGGCCATCTGAGCAGGCAACCCAAACAAAGTCGGGATTCTGCTTTGACTGGCGCGTAGCGACAACAGTTGCCGGCACGCTCTGCTCGGGGGAATCGGTAACGGTTATGGGGATTCGGCGCACTAACAAAGAGTCCACAGCCGAGTAGACTTGAATCGAGGTGTTGTAGGCAATGATAAGATATCTAGCACAGGTCAGAAACTCAATTTGAATGGTATATTCACTCAAACACTTACTGTTCATCCTCGGTCAAAATGGGGTCAATGTCGAGCATTCTTCCGCCCATGGGCTTAGACACTCGCCATCCCGCCTCAGCATTGTCAAACTGACGGAGAACCTCTAATTCCCTGTCTCCAGTCGTTGCGAGAGCTGACGAAGATCCATTCGCCGCTGAATGCGCCGCATCGGCAGCATTCAGAATGTCTGCAATCGATTTGCGCCCATTGGCCTTGTGCTCTCTTCGTTCAGCGCGTTGTCGCTTCGATCCTGCATCGGCTTCCGCAAGCTCTCTCTTGCGTTTCTTGTTCCCGTCCTCTTTCGTCCGAGTGCTCTTGGCGCCAGCCATTTTTCCTGTAGTTTCCAGCGTGCAGCCCACACAAGCTCGAATGTTGGGGAGGGGCGCGAAAAGGCCAAACCGTGAACCAGATCGTCGATCGAGAAAGGTGAGGAACTGCCTGTGCTCCAGGTCGCAGAAATTTTGGTCCCGCTTTGGCGAACTTTTTTGCTCTGCGATAAGATAAGGCGCAGGCGGAGAAACCTCGGAGACGAGAATTTATTTTCAACACCAAGGAGGCGCGCCCATGACCAAGCTTTCTTTGAGACAACAGGCTCCCGTCCATCGCAAACCGCTTCAGAAATCCCAAAAGTTGCGCGCAAACCCCCCTTCATCGCCAAAATGATTATCCCCATCCGTTGCTTCTCGTGCGGCAAGGTACGCGACCTTATCCATTTTTGCGCCGGAAGTGTCAAACCTGGCTAACCAACCTCCAGGTCACTGGTGACCTCTGGGAGCGCTACCTCCAGCTGATTGCCGACCCCCGCAAAACCGATGGGTACGCGAATTAGGGACTCCCTTGCTTTGTGTGCGATACTAACTTGTTCGTCTAGTGATGCCATGGACGAGCTTGGCCTCAAGCGCTACTGCTGCCGCCGAATGATCATGACCCACGTTGACTTGATCGAGAAGCTTCTCAAGTAAGATGAGGCCGCATAATCGTGTCCATTTTTTGAGGGAACATACTAATACAATTGATCACAGGTACACCCCTGACGGCCGAAACGAGAAGAAGCAGCGATTGAACGAGACGGAGTAGAGCGCCTCCAAGAGGCACAAGGGATCATGCATGGTCAGGCGTTTTGGGAAAATGAATCAAGTGTCTCGCGGGCTGGCGTATGGATAAATTCGCATTCAATAAAGTCTTGTTGTTGAGCACTCGAGCGCTCGTTTCTGTTGCAAATGTGTGCAAACACGTCCACAGCCAAAGTCGTGCAGCGGACTCTAGACACTCAAACGAGCCATAGCCAACGACTTGACTTTGATAATGAATCAGACTGTTTGTTTCCAGGATAGCAACGGCAAACCACATGTTGAGTTCTTGCCAACCGAATTTTGATTGATGTCTAGGGTAATCCAGAATCTCGAGTGTCATGCGACGACCAACCAAATCTAACCCACGACCAACTAAAATCAACCTCACCACACGTCCGGAAAGCAAAAATAACCCCGATACTAAAAAGCGGTGGCCGCTCAATTGAGGTGGCCGGGGAGGAGAGCAAACAGCGTTAGGCGTATTTTGACAACTAGAACCAACAGGGTTTCATTCCTGATGCTGTATACAAGGGGGATGCGACCAACACTGCCTCGCATATCGCCAACCTCACCTGACAACAGAGCCAGTGGGCCTGGCTTTGATCGTAATCAGCCTTAGCAGTCCACAATTCGAACTCAACATTCTCTTTCTGGAAGTTCGAGCGAGGACGGCGTCAAGATTTTGTGGTTCAGCAAGGGCTCTAAGCGGATATGGCTAGTTGACCAGCAAACATGCGAGGCGGTTGTGCTGTTGACCCAAGCTGTCGGAACCGAGGCACTTCCGACCAACAACAAAAATCGCCTCGCTTTGGCCACGCGGCATTACCGCAGTAACCCCTCACAGTTGAGCCATGTCTGGATTGGCGGCTTTTAGGGTCGTCCGGCGGGCGTTGCTGCCAATAGGTGAATCTAAGAGAGGTCAAGAGGGCGGGCTTTGACGATCTCTGCCCTGTGGTTTGGCCCTACCTGGAAGCGGTCAGCAAAAAAAGGCAGATGCAAGCCTCTGCGTGCAAGACTCAAAAAAACTCATCGCATTGACGCACCCCTTGCTGGGCAATTGGGGCTCAAGTAGTCTGGCAGGTCGCCCAGTCAGCTTTGAGGCCTGATTCCAGCATCTGTTTCAACCAACCAGTTTTATGCCCAGCCATCCGTAAGTTCGGGGATTGTAACCTCACAGCCCAGCAGATCGGGGAGGGGCAGTCGATTACGCAGCTCACATTCTATGCATGTTGGTACAGCACATAACAGGCTGCATCGGCCACTGCGGATGGGCGGTCAATTCCACCACAGCGCGGCAGTCACTCGGCTTTTGCCAAACCAACACTCGCCACTGTGCCAAGAACCCATGCTGACAAGCCATTAATGGCCACCCTAGAGCTGCAAAGGCAAGTTTTGTCGCAGGATGACCAGACGAATTACTAGATGTGGCCCATTACCCGCACACGCAGGACGCAGCCCACCCCTTTGGTCAATCTAACGCCATGCTGTTCACTTGAGTCAACATGAACAGAAAACAGACCACTGAAAGTGTTCTAGCCTCAATGCAATATGTAGTCAGGATGCAATAATGGCCGCGCCAAATGGCAGGGTTGTCTCAACTGCACCGACGCGCCGGCGCCTATGCAATGCAGCTAGGAAATTCATCCAACTCTAGGCTGACCAACAAGCCACGCCCCGTCCGTCAACGTTTGGGCTCTTGGCTAGTCTGTCATATCAACCTCCAGTGACATTTTTCCATGGCGGGCTTGCATTACCGACCATCTTTTCCCCGGCCGTTGTATGCGCTCTTTCGGAGACGGTTGGAATGCATCAATGTTGGGCAATCGGGTAGGGTTCAGACTCGGGGAACGACTGAGTGGGGCCCGGGTTCGTTCCGGCTACGACTGATGTCACGGACCCTGGATGAGTTCGGACCAGGGAAGAATCGAGAATAGTAAGGCCGGCTTCGAAAGAGAAATGAGTTTGGTCACGATGAACCCACGGGAACCACCTTCCGGGGGGCTTGACCCTGGCTGGCCAACAAGCTGGCTAGGAAGCAGTACCCCCGCACCGAGAGGCTGGGATGGGATCGCTGGGGCGGTTCCGACAATCTGTATAGCGCTGTGATACGGGAACGACGCAGCCGGCTTTTGGGCTGTCACCACGCTAACAATGACGGCTGGGACGAAAAGGTTAGATGCATTGGTGTTAATGAGCGTGAGAAAAGGCATGGCTAGGGACGATCAAAGACTAGAAGCGTGAACAAGTGTCAGATGATGAGATGAAGACGCCAAGCCAGCTTGGTCCTTAGTCCATCCTACAGTTGCACATTCGCGATACCAAAAGTGGCGGGCTATGTACACGGTACGTGCTGTGGATGCTGGTTTTCAAGGTGTGTATGCCATCTTGAGAGATCGATCACACAAGCCACCATGACCATTCGTCTCTTGGGAGATAAGCTTTGGTTGCGGTTTGCGGCAAACCGCTTACAAAAAGCAAATGCGCTTTGGGACTTCGGAGCTGGGCACACCCCATTCATCGTAAAATATTTGCAACCCAAGGCCGAGCCCTCCGTCTAATCTGCCATTGACCAACTAAGACGTCAGTTGTCATAACTGGCAGGGAGATATTCTGGGAAATACCCGACAAGGCCAGGAGAAAGCGCGAAAACCGAGTTGGCAATAGGGCCCACCCTTGCCCGCGCAGGCTACCACAGTGGTGGAGCCACTGGCCAGCTTTTAGCGTCATCAAAGCCGCCGGGACCAGACTGCCGGGTTCACAAGACCTTGTGCTGACTGGTCCATCCATCAACCGGGGGGAGGCGCCCACCGGCGGCAAACTCCTAGTAATACCCGTTCCCTTTCAGGGCGTTGGCGTGGCTTCGATGTTGGCTAGCGAGCAAGTCCCAGGTCGGTAGGATGCCGTGATGGGACCTGCGCCGGCGGCCTTGCTATGGCCTGGGGTTACGGCCGGGGCATTGAGGGAAGGGAAGGTCGCATCTCTGGCGGCCGTGGCGGTCATGGCGGATTCATACAAATGGCACATCTGAACTAAGTCAGGACGATTTTGGGGTCCTGCTTCAGGTTCAGGTCGTGGCCGGAGAGGCATTGCAGCGCCCCAGCTCTACGCAGAAGTTAGCAAAGGCATGCGAGGAGATCACCAGGCAGTCAATACTAGGCTAAGCAAAACGAGCGAAGCGCGGCCATGGTTGACAGTGGATGCTGGACTGAGGAAATATTTGTCAACCTTTTGCTGCTTCAGCGCGTATGATGCTAAAGGGGGGTACGGGACCAGCATTATTGGTTCGTCAAGCACCCACTTTGGTAGAGTTGGGCGTTGCTTTCGACCGAGAGAGTAACGAGTGCGGGCACAAGTTGAAGGAGCCATTCGTCGTTCAGTCACGCAGCGTGTCCAGGCTGACGGTTCAGGCTGAATGCCAAAGACTCAACGGCGTCACATTCGACGCCACAGGGCCGGAGCTGAAGTATTCCAAGCCGAGAAGCCATGGCATGGCATTGGCAAGATGGGCAGGACAAGCATCATGTTGGGACATGCGAGGGGTTTGGCAATCACACACTCTCTTTGGTCAGATTGGGGCATCCCCCACCTGATTTAAGCGCCCATGCCTGTCCGCTTTGATGCAGCCCCACGGGTTGAGGTGTGCTAGGGCCTGGGGGACCCTTGGAGGGGCATGGAAAAGATTTCCCCATCCACCACCACTGGGCGCAAATCCCAGCGTTGATTGGACCAAGGCGAGGGTCGGCGCCTGGGAAGGTCGGGAGACGAAGCTAAAGTAACGCGCACACAGGAGCTCTTAATCCTACTGATGGAGGTGGCAGTGGTATGGGTCGGCTGACGGTGCACGCAAAGTCAAGGAAATAGGAGACAGGAGCATGAATTGAGACAAGAGAGGAAGAGGCGGAGGGCGCTGCAAGAAAAACGGCAGAGCCTCTGCTGGCCGGCAAACCGCACGAGTTGAGTCGGGACCGAATGGGTGTGAAACGGGACCTGCTGGTAAGGTGGATGTGCATAGAGACACAAGCAGGTGCTGTAGATGGAGCTGCACAGTTGAGTGATGTGTGAGAGTGGACCATTCACCGTTGCCCTCCATCCTCCATCCCATCTTCCTCGCCTTTTCATCGCTTGCATCCACGCACGCCCCATCCCTGAGCCTCCATCTAGTCGATGATGCCCTCCAAATCCTGCCGACCATCCTTTGTATCCGAGGTGGGTGGATGGCAACTTTGATGCGCTGGAGCATCCGCATTCGCCAGTTTCTTTTGTGTCTTCTTCCCTGTGCGCCAATCCATTCAACTCACCGAATCTCCTGATTTTTCTTTCCTTTTTGTTCTTGGTCCTGGCTTGAGGCGACATTGTGGGGGCCAAAACTATGGTGTCAAGGTGCCTAGGCGCCTTCTGAGCGTCACTGCTGCATTGACCACACCCTATTGCATTTCCCGTCCGCCAAACGAATCGCCGCTAGGCCAAGCTCCCTAAGACCCCAGCGGGAGGCCATATTGAAGACCTGCACCGTTCAGCAAAACGTGGTGCACGAGATGCGGAAAAAATCACAAGAGAAACAATAAACGGCAAACAAGGATAAAATGTGACCTCGCTTCGGCTAGCGGATCATAACGCGTCAAACATTCGCTCACATGCACGCCAATTCATATCCCATTTTTGCAACTCTCTCGACGGATCATAGCTAGTATCCTGGGTCAGCCCAATGAGAACTCACATGGAATTCAAAAAGGTTGTTTTTGTGGGTGGTTGTGCGCGCCTATTCAGGAGGTGACAATAGTTAGCTGGAGGAGCGCCACCTACGGAGTAGATCGACCATCACACTCAATTTGCAATATTCGCATCACAACTACCCTTGCCGTCTCACGGCCTCGCTTGACCAGCTTCCTTCTGCCCCCCATCCTGTTGGTCTCTGTGTTCGCATTGTCTAGATTAGGCGGTCTGCGTTTGTCCTTTTGTCATTGTTATTATTTTTTCTGGACTTATCCACTGCGTTGGTGGTCCACTGCGCTCCAGCGCACAGCTCACTTCCATCCCATCTGTCCTGTCACACGGCTCGGAGCTCTCAATGGCCCCTCTCTCAGCCTGGTGGGAGCTGAGCCTGCCGCCATCACCGTTGCCGGCTGCGTCTTATTAGTTCCGTTGATGCTGCCCTGCATGGCACACCAACCCACTATGTCTCTCTTTCCTTTGTCTCGCCCATCCTCTCCACGCCCCTTAGTCGGCGGCCACGCCACCCACATGCAGTTCTGAACAGCAACGTACCCACCAACCCACTCGGGCTCACCTTCAGTCCCAACTGACTGCTGCCAACTTCCGCTCCCACTACTCGCATCCCGGCTTCTCTTTTCCCTGCCCTCTCTCACTCTCTCTTTTCGTTCTAAAGCTCAACGCGCTCCCCTAGTCCGCGCCATCCTCCTTTGGCCTTCGTCCCACTCCTCTCCTTCCCAACTCGTCAACAAAAAAACACCTACTTGATAACAACGCGGTTGTTTCCCGCATCCCTACCACCTGAGACAGCGCTTCTTTGGCCATCCCGCCGCGCCAACTCGCGTCCGTCCCGACAAGCGCAGGTCGCAGCTACGGCCGCCCCTCCATTGCTCCATCGGATGCCACACACCCGCCTTTACCACTCTAGACGCACCTCTGCTTGCTGTACGTGCGCGCCGCCCGTCTTGTCTGAGCGCCATCCGCATCCGCATCTACCCACCCATCCATCCAGATTGTTGATTGATCCATCAAGACCATCATCCATCCGCTGGCTGGCCCTACCCGAGCCCTGACCTTTGTCATTGCGCTGTACACAGACATAGGGCCCAGGTACCGCCTGCTACCCTTCCCCGCGTTCTACACATAGGTCCCTGTAGCAGACGCTACCCTCTCCAGGCACGGACTCGACCGGACTCTACCGGACTACTGCAGACCCTGACAAGGCTTGACGGGGGCACGACAAGGGCCCCATCTCTGGCTCTACTTTTGGTACCTACAGAGAACCACTTGCTCGCCCAACCCCTGCTCTGCCTGCGTCTGCCTCGCTTCTACCGCCGCCGCTCCCTGGCTCACTCGCTCTTTAAACCTCCCACTGTCCATTTTCCCTTCCACGCTGCGACCTGCGACTCGGAGCTCCATCTCGACTCAAGCTTGCTTTCCTCCTCTTGGAAACTAGCTCTCCTCTTCTCTTGACCCCAATCCTTTTACTTTCATCGTCTCCCCTTCACTCGGCCGTCGTCAATCCTTGACTCTCTTGAACGTTTCGTCCTGGCCCTTGCCATTCTCAATTCTATCGTCTTAGCCCGACCCGATCGCATTGCGAACTCCCACACCACCACCACCACCTCATCTCTTGTCACCATAATTTTCTTCACCAAACCTATCGCTCCTGGCACGTGTTCATCGCCCTTCGTATCGGCTGCCTGGATTCGCCTCGTAGACTCCATCTCTGGGGTTTGCAAGGCACTTCCGTCTTGGGCTTGGATCAACCCACATCGAGCTCCCCGCCAACCCGGAACCCTCGACGGCGGCCCTCCATCGCCGCTGCCAATCTTTTTTCTGAGCTATCGCCATGGCCCTCGAAGCTCCTCTACGGTCCTCGACTGGAAACATTCATTTCCCCTTCTCATACCAAACAGACATGGCTGCCCCTGCTGAAGCGGACCACCTTAGGCCCCAGTTTAGAGTTGTGTATGTCCCGACCTAGTCACTCGTCTTACCTAGATCCTCACTAACTCGTATTTCTAGCTCCTCTCCCCCTCCAGCGACCGACTCCTCCTCCCTCCGACCCAACTCCTTCAATCGAATGTCATCCAACTCAATGAATATTATGAGTCCCAGCGATATTGTAGGGCCATCACCAGTGACGTCCAACGGGACCGAAACAACTGAGATTGAAGATGATGTTTCGGATGATGTGCACCGAGAATCGACTAGTGAAGATCAAATCCGTCGATCTGAGGTCCGTAAACTCGCTTTGACTCCTTCAGCCCGTCTCATGCTAACGCCAGTCATAGTTTCTAATGCTCTCAACGAGCTTCTCGGAAGGTTTAAGACAGGCAAACGAGGAAGCAGTTTCAGTTATTCATGCACCAGAGAGCTTTGCCGCATGGGTATGTATATGAATATATTTGTTACACATACAAGATTGTCGATCTGACATGGCATAGACTTCATCCGAGCCGGTGGTCAAACAACGAACGCCCAGCCCAAGATCGTCGCCCAAGGCCAACGCTACCAGCCTGGCTGCCCTTAATGGAACACCGGAGAAGGTAAGTCGAGTCCAGAACTATTGCGCCTATTCATCGCTCACCCGTTTCCTCAGTCGCCTGGCCAGCCAATGCGCCCTGCGCTTTCCACCGATGTTGGCCCCGTCCGGTACAACTCAGACAGTTTCACACCCCGCGCGCAAGATCTGCAATCCATGTTGGAGGATAAGGCACGGTTGCGGTCAAGCAGCACCAGCAGTCTAGAGAGTATGTTGAGTCGTGGTCTCCAAGGTCACTATACTAACTTGGACACAGAAATTGAAGAACAGACAGAGGCTGAGGGGGATTACGAAGATTATATCTCCGATGCTGCGACAGTTCCCCAGGAAGATGAGGAGATTGTTGCATTGCGGACTGCCCTCCAGGAGTGCTGGACTCTCTGCAACACTCTCGCTAACTTGAGTTCCATTCACAGAGCCCGGGTGTTTAGCCATTCCGGGATACCTGATGCTCATGAAAAAGCCTGGAAAACATGCTGGAAACTTTGCCAGCGCCTTTACGATAACCGGGACGAAGATGCGAACGCTTTCAGCGCCAAGCTGAATCTTGACCTGTGCCGAGACTTTTGCCAGGCCCTCTTTGACATTCGCGATCGCAAGGATGCGATAGCAGATTCTGTGTTGCGAGTTAGTTTCGAATTGAACAACCAGTCAGTATTCCTCTTCCTGCAGATATCTTGCTCTGTTAACATATCCACAGCCTATACAGCGCCCAAGACAGCCGAAACCTCCCCGAGCAGTTTCGAGAGAGGACACTGGACTTCTACGTTACCCTTTGCCATCGGCTCATGAAGCAACGCAGTGATAGACAGGATGAGACTGATCAATTGCTTGCGTCATGCTGGGCGCTGGCCGTATTGTTGTTCGATATTCGACAGAACAAGCGAGACGACAGGCCTCCGGACGAGGAACTTTTGAGTTCAGCAGTCCAGGCTTGCTGGGATCTCTGTGATATTTTTAGGAGCGGGTGGACGCAGGTCCGACCTGACAGGAACACTCCACGTCCAAGCCAGTCAGGTTTCAGTTACCAAGGCTTTGACCAGAGTGGTCGCCAAAGTCAAGCTTCGAACCGATCGTCCATGTCCAAACAGGACAGTGTCAAGAGTGCGCGCCGGGAAGAAAAGTCCAGGAAGCCGGCCCCGCTCCCGGTTCCTGAGACTCCAGTGACTGAATTTGAAGATACCCCAATCTCCCCCCAGAGCCACTCTCCACAAATGCCAAACATCCTCGTGCTTGGAACGCCCAGCGAAAATAGCCGAAGCGGAAGATGGTCTAGCAGCGCCTCCAACTTGTCGAGCTATTCAAAGGGCAGCACCAGGACTTCAAGCACGGCGACGACCACAGCTACAGGAGGCGAAGATGTGAATGTGACGAGAGCAAAGGTTCTTGTGCTCAAGGCAGCTATGAATCTTGGCTTCGACCGTGATAACATCGAATCCAAGGCGGCCCCTGCTGCTCTCCAAAAATTCGTCCAGGACCTACCAGCTGGCTCCTTCGGAAACCAGCCAGCTCACGGCACATTATTATCCCAATACAAGAATTCGGTCCTCACGGACGCCTTCATCCCCCGCCACCATGCTCTTCCAGCCCGAGGCAAACGAGTTTCAGCTCAGGATATGGCAAAGAGTATCAACACGATGGTGAGGAGTTCACAGAGGTACTCATATCTCCGTGAGCTATTCCGTTTCGTTTTCCAATTCTCGCTTGAGGAAGCGGATGCGAGACGACCCCTCAGCATTGTGGTATAGAGAGTGCTTCATCTCGCTCTCTTTTTTCTTTCTTTGGATTACACCAACTTGATCCAATAACCCAGCGGTTTCTTTTTTTTCAACATCCCCTTTCCTACTACCTAGAATTCAGGCGCGACATAAGGATGAGGATGTTT
Organism: Calonectria honghensis; assembly: GCA_013403855.1. Classification (NCBI taxonomy): domain Eukaryota; kingdom Fungi; phylum Ascomycota; class Sordariomycetes; order Hypocreales; family Nectriaceae; genus Calonectria; species Calonectria honghensis. Next base: position 4,642 of record VTGB01000088.1, on the reverse strand, counting down.
AGTCTTGAAATAGTTTCACATCACAACAGACGACATGATATACATGAGAGAGATGAGTTGTTTTTTTTCGTTTAGTTTACAGAGATTCAAGCGGCGGTCTATTCGTTTCTGAATGCACTAGATACCCTTTTGGGAGGACCAGGCGCCAAGAAAGCAAAGGGGGAGACAAGGATATGGTGCAAACAATACATTTTCAGTAGCAAGCTCGGTGAAGCGGAAAGGAAGAAGCACTTCCACTATCATTCGTTGGTGGACATTACACCTGTTTTTAGTTTGGTTAATATGGATTATGGTCATGGGTGAGTTTCATGAGCAGAGCATCAAAGCTCTGTCAGCAGAATTAGGTATCCAAATTATACTGAATTCAAATTCATCTCCATGGCTCCTCATGGTGAGAGCCTCCTATCTGTATCCTCGAAACCGTTATCCACCCATCGCATCACTTCGTCACACCTGTCTCAACCCTGACCTCCATGCAAAATCAACGGGGGTAGAGGGAACAGGCCCACAATAGCAAGTTTGAATGACAGATGAAGAAAGAAGACGTAAACAAAGGAAATGAAACAAAGCTCTCATCAACCAGCCTATCCCGACTCAGCGAGATCACCAGCGGTCTCGCGTCCGCCCTCAGAAGGTGAGTTTGAAGTGCGTCGCTTCAGCGCGGGTTGCGTGTACGTGTCGCTCAACAACTTTGGATCAATCGTGTCAGGGATTTCATGTTTGTCTAGATTCTCGACCTGTTCAAGATGCGGGAACAAGGTCGTAATCAAGTCCCTGATCTGGTCAGAATCGGTCTCCGGGTTGGCATCGGCACCAGCATCGCTTAGGAAGGAGGTTTGGCAGGCATCAAAGTCAGATGTTAGCGAAACGCCATGATATTCTATCTGGGCCTCATCAGCGCCAGAAACTTGATTGCTTACGACATGGAGCGCCGTTGCGGTGGTGTTCTCGATTGGTGTGGCTTCGGTGGTCGGGGCCACCTTGGGGAGCACTTCGGCGGGCGCGTCTTTGTTCTTCACGTTAATGATGTCGCTACTGTCAGCTATCGCGGCGGTTATAAAGGTCTCGGTTTCGGCGGGCACAGGCTGAGGGATGGGCTGGAAGTGAGACAGGTTGATGTCGGGCCTTTGCTGCTGCGGCAAATTGTACAACCCGGACGATAGGTATGACCCCCAGTCCTGATTGCCGAAAGGAAGAATGGGTTGCGCATTCGATAGAGATCCACATGACGGAGATTGAATATCGGAATGAGGGCTTTCTTGTAGATCTGCACTATAGTGCGGTGCGGCGGGGAGAGGTAGGTTCAGTGGTGAGAACTGACCCATAGCAGCCATCCCATCGATAGATTGCTGATTCATCATGTATTGGGGCATAGGTTGAGCGGGGATTCTCTGGCCTTGAGGATTCGTGGGCTGCGGAGAGGAAATCACATGGTAAGGCGAGGCCAAAGGAATGTTTGTCTGGACAAGCCGAGTAGTGTTGTTGACGAAGGGTCGATGCTGGCCGCCCAAAGTCGTGAGGCCCAGGGACGGCGTGGCCGGTGACGGCTGCAGAGTCGGTAGATTAACAATGTTCCCGAGATCAGAAAAGCTGCCCAGGTTCTGACCTTCGTTGTCCCAGAGAGTCTGGATTTGATTGTAATCGACGGAGATACTCCCAGGCTGCTGATATGATGCCGTGTTGGCCACAGGAGCAGCAACGGGAGACATGAGTGTCTGGGCCATTTCTATAAAGGTCTCGGAGGCTGGGAGCTGCTGGTAGGTAGCCACCGGGGCTTGGAGAGTTATCGGGCGATTGATGTGAGCTTGTTGGGCTTGTCGCGCCTGTTCGCTGCTCCGGCTGCCTTTGTTGTCGGGTTCAGGGGAGGATTTGATCGCCTCAGTGGATTTCTTGTTGGTGAGTTGAAATTTCGGTTCGCTTTCTTTCCGCTGTTTCTTGGGTTTCGGGTCTGGAGAAGAACTGGGGTTCTGGCGATCGCTTCTAGAAGAGACACGTTGTTAGACTCTGTGTCCATAGTGGAGAGAGGATGGGAGTTTCAACCATACCCGTCATCGGCTCGCCGCCTCTTCTTACCCATGTTGGTGTTTATCATGGCCGTGCTATAATTAACACGAACATTAGAACAGGAGACAAAAAGAAGGTGAAAGGGGAACAGGCTTACTTGTACTTTGGATCTTTCCCATACTTATTTCTGACGTAGCGCAGTTGGTTGGGCGTCAAGACTTTCTCAAACGCTTCATAGTACTCCTCGGCAATCTGCGATCCATCTTTTCCTTCTATAAATCTTTGGAGGAGAAATTTGATCTCCTCTGAGGTGTATACATTCTGGCCAACCATTTTGCCTACCTCGTGTGCAGTAGCGGCAAAGGTTGTCGCGGCCACACCAAAGGACGAGCGAGTCGGTTGCAAGGTGTGCGCGTAAATCTCTTAAAAAGAAGGTTCCCAATATGGTACCCTTTCTTTCATGAAGCTAGTGATGGGTTTTCGTTCAGTTTCCCAGAAGGAGAAGAGAATCAGTGAAGTAAATCGCGTCGCTGAATTTCGAATAGGAGTTGAAGTGGGAAGTTGCAGCAGCAACGCAAAGTTTTGGAAAGAAAGAGCTGCAGGAAATCTCAGCAAAGAAAGTATAAGAAGATTCAAAAAAGAAATCGAAATGTCGAGACAGAATGAATGTCGATTTTACTCGGTAAATCAACGACTTTGGGGAGCCGATATTTGTCAGGAAGTCTCTCGTCACAGCCAAAGCAAAGCGCAGGTCAGAGATCCACACAATGATAACTTGTGTAATCTGTTTCCACAGTCAGATTAGCAGAAGCAAGTAGCTAGGTTGTGGTCTGGGGAAGCCCAGGTTTGTTCCGATGATGTGAGTAGGAGAATTATCCTGTGTGAGTCGAAGCAGCAGCAGCTAAGAGCCTAAATACTAAGGCTGATGAGGCCGGTATACCCAAAACCACAGTGATTCAAGGAAGCCGATGATAACGAAGGGATGTTGATATCACAATAGAACCCAAAGTGGTTGATGAATGTGATGAAGTTGGATGGACAATGAGAAGAATGAAAAGTGTGTGAATTGGAGAGCCTGTGCAGGACCCAGGGAGGAGGCATAGTGAGAAGTGGAGTATCGAGTAGATGTGAGCAAGGCAGGCAGCTGGCGGTTGGCGGGCAGAAAGGGCCACGAGTGCTGAGCAATCAGGGGGGCATGTGGTATGCGGCATAGGCTCTTGTTTTCTCTCCATCTTGTGACTGAGATGGCTGCTTGATCATGTCATTGCGTCTAGTTGTCTATGTCTAAGTGTCTAGGAATCAAATGCCCGGCATCTAATATCTCTTTGCCCGTGCACCGTATCTATCCTTGTGTGATCATCTGCTTTCCCCTTTTCTCGCTCGTCAGTCAATCACAAAGCATCCTCCTCACTAACAACCGTCCGTGGCGATCCACCCCGTGAAAATATCCCCAGCCAACACTTCACCTGTCCCGCGTCGTCGTCGTCGACCCAGTCATCCTGGCCCGCGAGCTCATCCTCCTCGTCGCAGAAGAGCGGCGTCTCCAGATCCAGCATGGCCTGCTTGAAGGCTTCTAGAAGCCGCACGGTCGTTGCATCGCGCTTGGGCACCATGACTATAGCACGCGACTCAGATCCCAGGGCGAGATGATCGCAAATGGCCGAGGCGAGGAGGGCCGGGTGATCATCGTCGTACATGGGGTCTGCTGCCAGAACAATCTGCGAGCTGGGAGTCAGAGGGTTTTTTTTTTATGGTTACAGCACCAAACCTGTGGTCATATGTGCAGCAAATAGCACAAAGATGGTTGTTTCCATGAAGAACGTACCTGAAATTGATATAGTTCCTTGAATAGCTCCTGATCGATTTGGTCTTCACTCCCACCCCACGTCAGAGGACCAACTCTGAGCGAGCCGCCTTTGGATTCGACAAGACTCTCATTCTTGGAAGCGTTTTCTCTGAGGTTTGGTACGATATCAGGCAGGTCGCTCAGCGCCACCGGGACTTTCCAGAGCGCAGCGGCTGCTATTCCGAGCAGGCCAGTTCCTGATCCCAGCTCCAGCACGTCAGGTCGAGGCTGGCCGAGTGTCTCGTCAAACATGCGAAACAGCGATGTCTCTGCAAGTTTTGGTAGATACTGGGAGAGTACATAGGATGACCCCCACGTCTTGAAGCCAAGTGAGTCGCCAGTCAAAGCAGGTTCCTTGATAACGAGCTCGAAAGGTTCCGCTGCGGACGTCTCCGCCTCGAACGGCCATCGACGAACGAGTTCTCCCATGGCAGAGCGACCGCATCTTTCAGACATGCGCTTACTAGCCTGCTCCCAGAGAAGTTCCTTTTCATCATCATCCTCGATCCAGGCAAGGGGGCTCTTGATGATGGAGGAGAGGTACCGAGTGACCTCGGCCTTGTGCTGAGTAACAAGCGACTCTTGCTGTGCGATGATATCCTCACGGTTATTTTTGTGACCCCAGATAGGCGGGCTCAGCTCGAGGCTCTCGAGAATCTCAACCAACTCTGTGTACGCGGGGCGCTGCCACATCTGGGGGAAGTCCTCAACCGGGGGAACCATAATGACTTGTTCCCTGGCTTTCGATGACTATAATCAAGAAATAAAGAAACAAGGACTATGGATTCAACG